>MEIZ01000444.1:19987-35671 GCA_001723225.1 Globodera ellingtonae
TTTGTGGTTAAACATGAATTTTTTTACTAATTATGAAACAAATAAATAAGTAATATTCGCTTTATGCGCAATTCGGGAAAAAATCAGAAACTAATGCTGACATTTATTTAAATAGTTATAAAATTGGTCAACATTAAAAATAAGCATAACTTAACTTTGTTTATTAATTATGGAAAAAACTGTAAACAATTTTGTTTATGATCAACACAAAAATAAGGAGATATTAATAAATTAATTTTTTTTATTAATTATTTTAAATAAATAAATAAGTAATCAATTCTGAAAAAAATCTGAAACGAATGCTGACATTTATTTGAATGGTTATAAATTTGGACAACATTAATTATTTAATTTGTTTAGTAATTAGAATAAATCTGTAAGCGTTTTCGCTTCATGAGCAACAGAAAAAAGAAGGTTAAATTATGAAATGAATTTTTTACTATTTATTTAAATAAATAAATAATTTTCGCTTCATGAGCAACAGAAAAAAGAAGGTTAAATTATGAAATGAATTTTTTACTATTTATTTAAATAAATAAATGATTTTCGCTTTAAGAAGCAATACTGAAAAAATCAGAAATTAATGCGCACCGTTAATTTTGCCACCATTAAAAAGAAAGCCTAATTTATTTGTTTATTAGTTATGTATAAATCTGAAAGCATTTGCGCTTTATGAGTAACACAGAATTATCATAAAATAGTCAAATAAATTCTAAATATTATTTTTTTAATGCTAAAAGTGAAAATACCGTAACCTGATCCATTCAGATCAGAATAGAACGAATTATTTTTGTTAGCTCAGCTTTTTATCTGAATTTTATTATATATAAATTATTTCCAAAATTTAAAATTTCAAAATTTAAATTTTTCGATTTTTTGCTCAAAATTGATCAGACCCTAACTTGATCATTTTTGATCAGAACTGGTCAAACTTTTTTTTTATTTAGCTCACCTTTTTAAGCTGAATTTTATTATATTTAATTTATTTCAAAAAATTTAAAATATGAAAATTTAATTTTTTAAATTTTTGATCAAAATTGATCTCTGATCAGAATCGAACCAACTTTTTTTTGTTTAGCTCATTTTTAAGCTGATTTTTATTATATTTAATATAACAAAAAATTAAAAATTTAATTTTTTAAATTTTTGATCAAAATTGAAAATACCGTAACTTGTTCAATTCTGATCATAACTAAATAAACCTTTTTTTTGTTTAGCTCATTTTTTTAAGCTGAACTTTTATTATATTTAAATTATTTCCAAAAAATTAAAATTTCAAAATTTAATTTTTTAAATTTTTGATCAAAATTGAAAATACCGTAACTTGATCAATTCTGATCAGAACCAAGCAATTTTTTTTTTGTTTAGCTCAGTTTTTTAAGCAGAATTTTATTATATAAAAATTATTTTTAAAATTTAAAATTTCAAAATTTAATTTTTTAAATTTTTGCTCAAAATTGATCATACCGTAACTTGATCAGTTTTGATCAGAACTCAACAAACTTTTTTTTGTTCGACTCAGCTCATCGAGCTGAGTCTAAATATATCAATTACCCCCTAAGGCCAAATTCGAACTTTTCCTTTTTGACCCCAGCCAAATATATGCATAAATTGGTTAGACCCCCCATATCGACCCCTAACCCGAACCAAACGGGCAAGTGATATACCATTTTGAAGCCAACCTTGGCGCACCTCCTCCCACAAAATCAGCCCAAGCTCAACCAAAAAATTTTCACCATAAAAGTTGGCGCAAAAAAAAATTAATTTTTCCAACTTTGACACCCATTTCGACCCAAGTCGAACATTTACAGACCCGGTCAAGAAACATTTTTTGTAGCTCAATACCATCCCAACTTATAATTAACCAACCCCGAACCGATCCGAGCAAACCCCATCGTTTTTGTGAATTTCTCCCAAAAGTGCCAAAAAAAAGTCCGATTTTTCGACATTTTGTCACTCGAATAACTCTTACACGGTTAGACCTACCCCCACAAAAGTTATACCAGTCGAACCCAAATTTTGTCTAGTTGTGCCCTTTCTCCAAACCCAAAGCTCTACAAACACGCTTTAAACCACTTATGCCCCTCCAACCCCAACATGGTAGGCAAAAAAGGGCTGCGATTTGAGGGCGGTTAGACTTTTCGACCCTTGTCGGCAAAGTTGAAAAAAAAAAACCGTTTTGTAAAACCTCGGAACTTTATTTTGGTGCAAATTTTCAGACAAATCGAACCACACATCTCCGACATCAATTTTCCCCCGGCACCTAAAACAGAATTTCCTTATAATAGAACTAGACGCCTGCAGCGGACGGCTTTGCTTTAGTGTGTGTGGGAAGGCTGTTCCTAGGTGATTAGGGTGTTCGGGTTGCAAAAAATGCTTTTTCAAAAAAATTTTTTATTTTTAAAATTTTTGGTGAGAGAGACTGTTGGCTTCCTTATTCAGCGTTGCAGCTGAATAAGTACTAACGCCTCGCACCGCGTGAAGGTCGTCTCTCTCTTTTGCGAGGCAACCCTCCCCTGTGCTTTGGGGCAAAAACACAGGATCATCGGGCAAAATATTGAGAAAAAAACTTGTTTAAAGAATATCCGATGTATATGAATAAATGTTTATATTATGCAAATAAATATAAATGTACAGGGAAATGTGTAGAAGAATAAACAGGAATGGCAAAAAGGTAGTTAAACAGAACAAAAATTTAAAAAAAGCTATATGCGAAAAATTGTCTGGAAGCAAAATATTGAAAAAGATAAACAATGTTTAAAGACAAATGTTGTATGTGAATAAAGTTTCAAACAATACGAGTTAACATAAATGTGCAGGGAAATGTGTAGAAGAGTCTTGGGAATGTAAAAAATATAGTTGAAAAAACAAAAATAGGTAGTTTGATGGCAATAGATTAAGTACATGAACTATAGACAAATGAAAACTTGCACAAACAAATGAGGGGGGGGACAAATTTAAGCGAACAACAAATTCAAATAGTGAGTTATGCTCCAACAACATTTGTTTCTCCTAACATTAATTTCCTACATCCGTGACGCGTCCTTAAAGATTTATTTCGGCTCTGCAGTTCGGGCAGGTGGCGCTCGTTTTCAGCCACTTCTTCAAGCATGACGTGTGGAAGTTGTTGTGGCCACAGGGCAGCGTTGTTATTGCGTTGTTGGGCCGAATCTCCAGCTTACAAATGCAGCAATCACCCGAAGGTTTGCCTGCAACAGTGTACGGCAGGCGCTTCAGCTGTGCGCGCGAAAGGCCAGCAGTAGCAGACTCGAAGTCATCCAAGCTCTGCTCTTGAACAGAGTCAATCGCAGCACCTTGACCTATAAAGAACATTGGTAAAGAAGGCGTTGGCCGAAAGGACCTTTGCCCTTTGGAGCAGGCGATGGCGGTGGAGAAGGGCGCACGGTGAAAGCGTGTGGTGCTAAAGTGTGAGTGGGGCAAGGTGAAAAAAATGTTAACAGATATGAAAAATACCAGAAAAGGAGGTTGGGGCCGGAGACGCACGAAACTGCGGCTCCCACAACTGCGTGATGTGCTCGCGTCGCTGGTGAAGCTTTTGTAGGCGTTCCTCTACTTCCAGCTGCTGGTGTTCAACTGCTTGTCGTTCGCGTTCGCATTGTTGGGCCTCCTCTGCCTGCTGAAGTTGCCTCCTCCCCTCTGCTGCCATCATGTCACTCCATCGCTGTTTTTTCTCAGCCTTCTCCCGTTGTTGGCGTTCAAAAGCAGTCGCGCGAAGAGGACTGGCCTTTGAAGGGCGGCCTCTTTTCTTCTCAGGCGACATAAGCTTAAAAAGCAAATAGTTTTTTGAAGAAGCAAAGATTTTTTTCAAATTACATTTTCCATGTCTTCGGCAAGTAGGCTCATCTGACCGCTAGCGCGCTCACCGCTCATTCTGGCCACACTCGGAGACATTCGCTGATGTTCGGGCGATTGTTGTTGTCTCGCCACTTCGACTCTGAGCAGAGGCGACTGTTGTTGTACTACACTCGTGGACGGGCTGAGATGGTGCGCGTCTTCAGTTGCCGACCACTGATAAACAGGAACGGCGCTGAGCCGGTCGAAACCGGTGGAGGTGCGCTGACGACGGTAGGACTGTAAGAACAAAAAACAGTAAAGAGAAAACCCTTTGATAAATAAGAAGAATTTTTACCGTGTGTACAGCATCGAAATGGTTCTGTCTCCGCCGTATGATGATGGGATTTTGGACTTCGATCGGCCCATTTTGCTGATGCACCACTTGCATTTCTCCGCGTCGCACAAAGCGTGGAGTCCGCTGGATCGCTAGGAAGTCGTTATGCGTCAGACGTTCGATGCGCTTAACAAAAAGGAGTGCAAGGGTTATGGATTGTTTCAAAACCTACATATTGTTGGAAGCCTGGCATCAGAATGTACAGGTCCCGTTGTTGATGGCAACCATTGGCATCAGCGACGTCGTCGAGCACATAGATGTTGCGGCCAAGGACGTCTGCAGCATACAAGCCTTCGAAGTTGGCATTTGCCCAAGCGGCTGGATCGCTGGCCGCTGGATAAAAAATCCGTTGAGCATAGCTGGGGATGTTTTCAATGCCAGCGCGCGCGAAAAGTTGGCGCAGCTGATAATCCGGGTCATCTGCTGGCAAGCCCTCCACCGGYAAGACCGCATAATGCATTCGTTGACGCTCTTCTTCGGGCGCAAAGTGGTAGCGCTGTTGTATGGATCTTGCCACTGCACGTCTTAAGCTTCGTTGAGCAGCTTCCTGCGCCAGCGCGTCACATTCGCTCAGCTCCGCTTCGCCGTTTTCGTAGCCAAAGAGATGGCGAACAATGGCGCTAAAACACAAATGAAGCAGTGCTAGGATAAGACCATTTTTACCGGTAAAAACAGTCGCCATCTCCCAGCACGTCTTCGAAGTAGAGCCCACGGTCTATGTGTATTCTGCGGCTGAGTTGTTGTGCTGGCGGAGGAAGGACGACGGACGTAGTCGGCTGTTGCTCAGAAAAGATCAGCTGCCCAGAAGGTAGAACCGGTGATGCAACTTGGCACCGACCACGGTGTTGTTGCGGTCGTTGGTCTTCATCGTCGTCATCGCTCGAGTCATCCAGATGCTCGTTGCTGGTTGGATCAGATGGAAGCGGGCGTGGCGCGGACAGAGCACTGGGGCCAGATTGTGGAGGTTGAAGCGCCGGAGTCTGGGTAAAGAGAGATAAGTGGCAAAAAAATTTATTCATTACAGGGCCTGCATATTGGCGGGCCTCCTCAATGTCCTCCTTGTCCACAACTGCTTGAACGACCCAGTTCTGGACATAGTTAGAGCTGCGCGCACTGGTCAAAACACGGATGTCGTCACTGGATCGAACGCGAGACATGGCCACGTAGAATTGGCCATGAGCAAAGCACTGCGAGGATGAGAGATGGACACCGACGCGCGCAAGTGTTTGGCCTTTAAGAAGGAATTTATTCTTGAATATTAAAAAGATAATTTAGAGGCCAAAAAGTTGGAGCCGCAAAATTTTAAACCAAAACTTTGGCGTTATTTTGATTTTTTCCCTTTTGATAGTTGACAAAGTTAAAGGTAACCTCTAAAATTTTGTCTTTTTGATTTCGTAATTTGGCCCGGCTTATATGCCGTTCGAGAAAATGTTGTTCAGATTTTTTAGTTTCGCTTTTTAGTATCAAAGATAACATAAAATAAAAAAAGGCTAATTCGATTTTTTGACAAACCCCAAAAAGATTTGGTGCTATTTTCCCGAATACTAATAAATTTACCTTGTGCTTTGTGTGTTGTGATCACAAAGCCTGGTCGAAGCGGAAACTGCAGTCGAGTCCACTTCACAGCGCCGTGACGGGTCGCCTCTCTTCCGCTGCCCCCAAAACGGAAGCGATGGCGGTACATCTTGAAGTCTGTGCCGGCTCGGGGTCCCTGGATGTAGCGGCAAGTGATGATGTTGTCTCCCAGGGCGATAATCTGCACGCGGGTGCCATTGCAGAGGCCTTGAGCGACGCTGATGTTTTTGATGACCATCATCACAGCGCCGATCTTGAGCTGCAGACTGTGCTCGGGCATTCCTGGCGGTGTTTTGCCGTAGATGTTTTCGATGTACCGCTCCGCCACATTCAGTGCCAACACGTCGATTGGGCTGTCGGGGTCAACAGTATCGACGGAAGTGTAGATTCGGTCCGACAGTTGCGCAGAATTTGGCACGGCATTGGAGATGCGCGCCTGTTATGAGAGGATGTGGCATTTTTTGGTTAGGGAAAAGGATCATTCTAACCATGAGCTCGGCGTTCAGCTTGAAGGTGTCCTTGTTCAGAGGACAGAGAATAGCGGCGCCACGAAGCTGCACAATGTTGGACAGAGGATCCTTCAGTGCGTCGCCAAAGACAAATTCGATCAGCGCTTCCTCAGAAGTGACGCAGAGGGATGGGCCGAGCTGTACGTACGGCCTGCGTCTGTCGTCTGTTGCGGCGGTTCGAACGGTTATTCCAGTGCCCCAGATCTTGAGCGTGCGCTTGTAGTCTGCTTGGTTGCCGGCAACTCGCATGTTGACGGTCAAACGGTGAATGTTGATCAGCCCGTTGGTGAACCATGCCGTTGTCTTGACCGACATCCAGTACGCCTTGTTGACGCTGTCGGAGCCGAGTGCACCAGAACTTTCTGCAACCGGTAGGAGCTGCTTCCAGTCTCCGCCAAAAACAACGATCTTACAAGAAAGGAGCAATGAATAAAGTTAAGAATTTGCAGGAGCCTACCTTTCCACCAAAGTGCTTGCCATGGTTGGGCACATCAATTGAACGTAGCAGTTTGTCGACGTAGTTGATGACATTTTTGTCGGCAATGCTGATCTCGTCGATGATGAGGAGCTCAAGTGCACGAAGCAGTTTGGCAGTGTCGCTTTCGTAGTCGAGCATTGGCATAGTGTCGTCGTCCATATTGATTGGAATGCGCAACTTTGAGTGCAGCGTTGCGCCTTCGAAAAGAAGTTCCGCTGCAATGCCCGTTGTTGCAGTTGCAAAAAGTCGGCAGGCCATTTTCGACTTCAGCCTAGCAATCAGCGCCTGGCATATGGAACAAATTGTTTGAGTAAAAGAAAACAATTAAATAAAAACTGACATTGTAGGCAAAAGTCTTGCCCGTTCCACCGTCTCCGGTCAGCATGAACAACTGCTGGTGTGGCTCCAACGTCCCGTGCCGACGCCGAAGAACAGATGCGCAAACAGCGTCAAGGAAGGTGCGTTGTTTGTCGTTCAGCTGAGGGCTGAACTCCGCATCCTTGGCTGCGTATTGTGCTGTTGTCATCGGCCCATCTGTTGCAGCTTCGGTCTGGTCATCGTCCCCTTGCATGAGTTGTGCCCACATCCGGTTGCCATAGTCACCAGCATTGAACTCGGCCTTCAAAAATAAGTTGCAAAGATTTGGGATTGGAAATTTATGGTAAAGACCTCAATGATGTCTTCGGTTGGCATAACAAAGCCCACAGGGGCTGGAAGGCCCAAGCGTTCGCAGCAGCTGTTGAAGTTGCCAGGAACAACGCCATGGAGACGGAAGACCAATTCCATACGGAACAGAACGTACTGTCGCACTGCTTCAAGGCCATTTTGGAGCATCGCACGTGGAGTTAGCAGGCGCCTTGAATCCAGAAGGACTCGGTCGAGGACGGATGACGCGTCCAAAATCGCGGAGTTAGCGAACAACACTGCCGTCCAATTGAGGCGACGGCGAAAGGTTGGCAGTCCAGAAAGGGCCTCCAATATGGTGTTGACCCAAATTGAAGAATCCTCAAGAAGGCCCATTGCTCTTGCTGCTGCGACGAACGTTGCGTGGCCAGCATACAAATCGTCCCAACCGGTTGGACCACGGACGTGCAACAACAGCATTCGCAGCGCCTAAGACATTAAGGTAAGAAAGGAAAGACAAGGCTATTTGCTTTTTAACTTGATGTTCAGGATTCCCAGCAGAAGCCGCCTCCAGCATAGCCAAGTGGTTCTTGCGTTGTAGGACACGTTGTTTCCACTGGTTTGCTTGTCGGTCGTACCAATAGGCATTGCAGATGGTGAGGAAAGTGTGTTCTTGTGCAAGGTCAGGGCCGATGGTGGTGTTCAATGTGAAGTAAGCTGTCAGTGGTGTTTGTTGGTCTTGTTCCGCCTCAATGCGCTCTCGCTCTTCCTCCGCCCGCTCTTCTTCGCGGCCAACAGGAACGACAATGCGGTTTTGGCCGGGCAGATGGAACCGTTGATGTTGGACCTGATTAGATTGAGTTTCAAACATTGTTGGGAAAGAATTGAAYATTTGTAAAAAAGCACCTGGTGTGATTTGCGCACAATTTTGTTGCCCCAGATGCTCAACAGTGCTTCGTTTGGTGTTTGATAGCGGGCCATGCGTATTTGGCGGAACTCGTCGTAGTTGACGACGACATTGGCTGCAGTAGTTGCAGCTTGGTCGTTGACAATTTGAACAAAGGCAAGCTGACAGCCTTTCATCACGTACTTGAGAACGTATTTGATGCAGGCGTCGCCCTGGATCCACTCGACGTTGATGCTATTAAAGTGAGGGAGGAGAGAATTAATTAATTTAAACATCCAGGTAAAATGAAAAGATGACTCACTGCGAGCGATACTTCAGTGCCAGGAACCGGTTGTGTGGGACGACGAAACGGTTGTCCTTCCCGCCCACCGCACATGAATAGCGCTCCGGGTTCTGTAGGCGTTCGGACTCCGACTGAGCAGGCGGGCGTCGACGGTACTGAACACCAACAATTCTGTCGTCGATCACAGTTTGTTCGGCGAAGGGGCGCTATAAAATAAAGGAGGAAGGGAACAATTGGTTTTATTTATAACAGGTAAGTTTTTAGCACTGTTTCTATGTTATAATTCATGATTTGAACCTTTTTGATGCTTTTACCCCATAAAGTACCCTTAGTACGTTTTTTTGTGGTTTAGGCTATATGTCCGATCTCTTTGAATTTGGGTGCGTATGAAAAGTTCTCACCGGGAAATGCTTCGTGCATTTTCCATCGACGAGACAATACCGGGGTGAACAGGTGTGGTACATGTTGCCCAGGATGAAACGGTGAAACAAACGTTGAAGTTTGGCCGCGTGGCTGTTGTCGTCGGCGCGGGGCAGATCGGGGATTTCAGCGCTGATGTACTCGTCGATGTAGTCTTCCACGCTTATCTGCATTCGCGCAAAGTCTAAGATGAGACACAGGTGGATGTGCGGAAGACCTCTGCAAAAGAGAAGGAATGACAAAAAGAGTGAAATACGAAAAAGTTGCTCACCTTTCTTGATGCTCGACACTGTAGAACCATGCCTTGACGGGGCCCATCACTTGCCGCTGAACAATGTCCTTCAAAAACTCCTTCGATTTGTCAATGAAGAGTCTGTCGGAGATGTCTGGACGGTTGTACCAGTGTTGTCCTTCCCATAGCATGGTGTCGAATTCTGCTGCTGCACTGTTCATAGTGAACGTGATGAGCAAGTGCGGAGCTCCAAGTTGACGGCAGATGGCCATTGCATCGGCGAACTGAAGCTGATAGTACGCTCGGGAGCCGCGCAATGTCCTTGGGGCAAGGAAAATGCGGCCCAACTGCGCACGCTCTCCTAATGGCTGCCCTTGTGGATCTGTAAATACAGAAATTAAAAGAAAAAGGCAAGGAATGATGACCAAGTTGTTTGCGGGCCTCGCGTTCAAAGTGCTTGACCAAGTGAGAAGGAAGGATTGACCGCTGCTCCGGCTGGTTCTTTTTTATGTTGGCGAATTTGTCCCGGTCAATGCGGTTGTTGAGCAGGCAGACAAAGAACTCGGCCAGTCGTCGCGCCCACCAAAGCCAGTGCGGGTCGTGCCATTGGTTACGTCGCGGATCACCAGCTTTGCGTGGTGGAGCCCGGATTTGCATCATGTACCGAGCTGCTTGGCTCCTCGAAACATGTTGGGCCTTCTTTGGCTCGGCTTCAAGAAGAAGTTGCTCGCCTTCGCCATTGTCATCGAGTTCTGCCAGAATGTCGTCTTCTTCGCCTTCATAAGGGTTGGACAGCCAGGTAACGTCTTCTTCACCAATGGGTTGTTGCGGTTCAGGTTGTTGCTGAGTCTGTTGTTGCGTGTGTGTAAGTGTTGAGTCCAGCTTCTCCAAAGGAATTGATGGTTTCCAAACGCTTCCTCCACACGGGAACAGCAATGGGCAAATGGCTCCGTCGATCCAGTTGTCCCACCATGGAAGAACAGTCAGTGCTCCACTTTTTGTCTTCAACATCACGCCCTTTTCCGCCTCTGGTGGTAAGCCATCATCTCCGTCAACAAAGAAAAGCTGGAAAAGGCAGGTAGAAAATAAAAAAAGTTGCGATTTCTACCTGAGCCAGTTGATCAACCGATTCGGGTAGTTGAAGTTGATGCGGGTGAATGTTGTTGACTTCAGGGAGATTTTGCCGCATCACTTCGCCACGGGTCAGAAGCCGGATGCGCAGGGTATCTACGGAAGGGCCTTGGCCTTGCGCTTGCTGTTCTTTTGCCTCTTCATAAACGCGTTTCAGATGGAAGTAGAGGCCAGAAAGCGGATGACCAATCTGCTGATGTGCCAACAATTGGTGGAGCAGTCCCAAAAGCTCTTCCTGCAAAAAAGAGAGGAATACATTATGAAAGATGAGCAAAAAAGACGAACATCCAATTTGAGGTTAGCATCCATGTTACGCCGCTTTCGAAGTTCAATAGCGTCGTCTGGGTTTAAAGTCCACACTTGACCGCAAAGTTCATCGCGCGTCGAACCATCAGCATTTCTCGGAGGGTTGATGCCGCTCAGCCGGTAGGTGACCATGCCGTTCATTTTCACAGGTTGATAGCCGCCTGGAACGGGTTTTTGTTCCGTTGTTGCAGTCCCATAGGCCATTTCGTGGTTGTAGCGATCAACGCACTTGATGAATTTTTTGGAAAGCGCATGACGCCCCATGATCAGGTCGTTTAGTAGTAAATCCAGCTGCTTTGTGTTGTCATCAAGTTGGTTGAACTCTTCCTCATCCTTTTGTTGGCGTTGCGCAGGGCGAAGAAAAGGACGCTGTAGTTCGTAGAATTGCCGGCCCATTTTTACTTGCCCTTTCGCGCAGCATTTTGAAAAAGCGGATTGACCTGACGCTTCACTCTTCAGTAGCAGAGCATCACAATGGGGGCAGCGATAGAGCTGCTTGTCTCCAAACTATAATAGGAATGAATAAAAACCCTAGAAATTGAAGACAATCTTTTACCGGCACAAGACAGTTATAGTATCTTGGCGTATGATTGGCAGACTGCGAGGCGCAGAACCCGGTGTGCGTGTTGTTCTTGCACTGGCAGCTTATCGGAACGTCGGGCCAACGTTCCAATGAAGACGACGAATAACGCCGTGGAGGCTTGCGTTGTCGTGTTGGACGGCAAATTGGCGGAGGCATCAAGATGTTTTCTTCCTCATCAGCGAGAATAGAGCGTTCTGCGGGTGTACAAGGAGCGACAGATAGGCCATCCGCATCATAATGGATTCGCGGGCAAGCTATAAGTTGCAAATAATTATTGGAATAAAAAAAGTTCAGAACTTTTTTCAAAACGGCCAGTTTGGGCCGAGCGCGCACGGGGTGTGCCTTTGCAAGTTGGTGTTTCGGCAGATGTGGCTGCGCTTTCAGCAGATATAGAGAGTTGCGGTTGTACACATTCGCTCATGGGGGCTGGAGTAGAATCAATTGAAGGCGTTAATGAAGGAGTTAATGAAGCTTAAGGAAAAACGACCAAGTGTGCTTTCAAACATTGAAAAACAAACAAAGTCTTTGCCGGCCACCTGTTGAGGCAGCTGTGCGGCTTTGGGCAGTGCGCCTTCCAATTCTTTTTTCCAATGGCCTTGATGACAGGGTTGGAGTCGAATTGGTCTCGTCGGCTTTACAAAAATAAAAAGTAGGAAAACAGAAAAGAAAAGAAATCTACAGTAACCGACCCGAACGCTGCTGCCGCTTCAGAGCTTTATGCGCCTCACGTTTCGCTCGATCACGCGAGCCAGCCCCGCCTCGTAAAGACTTTGGATGCTGAAAAAAAGAGTTTAAAGTGATAATAAAAAATTGTGTTTACATTAACAGGAGCATATCCTATCGGCCATTTTACAGGCGTTTGGACTGCAACAGGCATCATTGGAACAGCCTTAAAGAAAAATGGGAAAGGGGCAAAATGATATTGATTCTATATAAGCACCTTTCCATTGATCATAGTCATCCATTGAACCGGCTGCTTGGGAAGAACCACTTTGCGTTCCGGCACAACACTTTTTTGTGGCATACGCTTCTGGTTTGTTTGCTTAACCTTTAATAGGAAAAATTATGAGTTTGAAAGGGTTGAGCGAATTCTATAAATAACAAATAAAGACCCGACAGCATACTCTTTTTGTACTAAATTAAAGACATCAAATATATGGATTCTATCTCTACCAATATAAAAATTATGAAAAATGTTCTTACGGTTTAAAAAGTGTAATGATAACTTTCTAATAAAACAATGTGTACCAAATCAAGTCCAATCGGATTAGTGCTGTAAGTCCAGGTGCCGATTGGGCCACTACAATTGAGCCAGCGAAAGGTTGACGTAGCCTTGCGCCTTTTGTTGCCATTCAAAAAGCAAGAAGAGGAGCTAAAGGGATTGTTCTTTTATAGGTGTGCCTTTGGATATTGGAAGAAATTGAGTTTTATTATTCCTTTTAATATAAAGCAAGGCAGAATAAAATTTACAAATCGTGCTGTTGTTGAACTTTCGCCTTATTAATTGTCGTGAGCTCCGACGCAGGCAATTTGATGTCTTGCCAACCATCGGATTCGCCCCATCCCCGTGTGCCGGAGTTGACGCAAATGCCTTGCCCGCGCTGACGGCGCTCCTCAAGCGCAGCAGCAGAACGAAACTGCACCATCTCATTGACCAGTTGGCGCAAAAAGGCGATATAGCCCTTTTTGTTGCCCTTCTGCAACATTAGAAGCCAATCATCACGACGGTGGCGGTCTTTTTCCCAGCAGCGCCCCTTGAAAAAAAAGAAATATACCATTATAAAAATGCAGAAATGTTTATTATTTATATGAATAAATTTATTAGATAATTTTACTTTTATAGGTGCATCAAAAACGCTCATGTCTATGTCCTTTGGGACCAAATTGAGCGCCATGTGTGCAGAAGGGCGACGCACCGGGGAGCAATAAAGGAGTTTTGGCATTTTGGTCGTTTTTTGTCAAAACAATCTATTAATTGAGTAGTAATTAGATTATATACAAGTAAAGAAAGATAAATAAGAGATTGGACAGGAATTTCGGTAATTGGAAACCTGGTGGTCGCCTATTTACTGGCGGTAAAAAAAATTTGGGGTGAAATTTCTGATTTCCGAATTATTTTTGAATCCTCGGCATTCCGAGTTCCGATTTATAAAATTTTGAGCAAAAAGTCGGAATTTTTTTTTTTAATTTAAAAATTTTATAAGCCTGGAAGCTTTTACCGCATTTATAGCTTGGGACCCTTTCGTGTATTTTCTAATTTTTATCTTCCGATTTCCGACTTTTTTGTGGTCGAAATTCCGATTTACGAAAAATTGTAAGGCCCTGGATTCAGATTTCCGAAAGTTTTTGAGGGCGTCAGTGCCCATCCTGGTGCACACCGATTCCTTTGTGTGCACTCTTTGTAAGACGGGCTTCTTCGGCAGCGGCACATTAAACAAAAGATTTTTGTGTTTTCAGGGTCTGATTTGTCAATGTTAAAATTTTTTTAGAGAGTTTAACCAGTTTTAGAAAAACTTTTAAGCTTTATTATATCTTTTTTTAGGATTGCCATTTTTGCAAATTATCTCAAAATGATTAAGGTTTTTAAAACAATCTTAACTATTTTGAATGTTTTTAATTTTAATTTTACCCGGGTTAGATCAATTTAGGAAATTGCTTTCAATATTATAAGGCTTTCTGAAGGGCCTAGAAAAGTTTCAGAAATTGTTTAAAATTACAAAAGAGTTTAAGAGTGATAGAAGTATGAAAAACTTTTTAGACATTAGTAAGGCTTCTTAAAGGGTTTGGACATTTTTTGCAAAACATCTTAAATGTCCAAACGCGTTAAAAAGCATATAAAAGGTTAAAAAGATTTTGCAAAACTGGTCTGACTCTTAAAAATCTTGTGTAGTTTTTTAAAAAATAAAAAAAGCATTTTGGCTCTTCAAAAAACCCAGCCTAATATTTAAAGACATTTAATTGATCAAACCCGGGAAAATTTAAAATTTGGCAATAATTTGGGGAAAATGTCCAAACTCGTTAGAAAAACATCAAAAGATAAAAATTTTTTAATGGTCCAGCAATTTTTGATCGCTCCAAAAAACTCAATTTATGTGGCAGAAGAAAGATTAATCGAAAAAAAACTCAATTTGGATGGACTAAAAAATGATTGATCAGTCCAAACAGCTCAATATTTATTGTACATTTAATTTTATGGACCCAGAAATTTTTGATAAACCAAAAAAGTCAATTTTAATGGACCAATAAATTTTTGATCAAACCAAAAAAGACAAATTATGTGGCCGAAGAAAGATTAATCGAAAAAAACTCAATTTGGATGGACTAAAAAATGATTGATCAGTCCAAACAGCTCAATATTTATTGTCCATTTAATTTTATGGACCCAGAAATTTTTGATAAACCAAAAAACTCAAGTTTAATGGACCCATAAATTTTTGATCAAACCAAAAAAGTCAATATTTTGTGGGCGAAGAAATGATTGATCAATCCAAAAAAACGCAATTTGAATGGACCCAGAAATTTTTGATCAAAGCAAAAAACTCAATTTGGACCAAGAAATGACTGAACAATCCAAAAAAACTCATTTTTATGTGCAAGGAAATTATTTATCAATCCAAAAACTCAATTTTTATAGACCCAGAAATTCTTGATCAATTCAAAAAACTCAATTTGGATGGACTAAATGTTTGATCAGTCCAAAAAACACAATATTAATTGTCCATTAGATGATTTATTAATCAAAAACTCAATTTATGGCTCCGAAATTTTAATCAATCCAAAAAACGCAATATAATAGACCCAGAATTTTTGATCAAACCAAAAAACTCAATTTTTATGGGCAATAAGGGATTGATCAGTCCACACAGCTCAATATTTATTGTCCATTTAATTTTATGGACCCAGAAATTTTTGATAAACCAAAAAACTCAATTTTAATGGACCAATAAATTTTTGATCAAACCAAAAAAGTCAATTTTTTGTGGGGGCTTAAACAATTGAACTCTTTTTATGCCATTTAAAAGGGTTTGGATTTTTTATTGTTTTAAAACGGGTTTAAACATTTTCGTAAATTTTTTTACGGGTTTTGAAGGCCTTAAATCTTTTAGCAAATTCTTTTCAAAATTATTTTACCTTTCTAAAGGGCTTCAACAATTGAATCTTCTTTTTATGCCATTTAAAAGGGTTTGGATTTTTTATTTGTTTGTAAAATGGGTTTAAAAATTTTCTTACATTTTTTTACGGGGTTTGAAGGCCTTAAATCTTTTTAGCAAATTCTTTTCAAAATTATTTTACCTTGCTAAAGGGCTTAAACAATTGAATCTTCTTTTTATGCCATTTAAAAAGGTTTGGAAATTTTTATTAGTTTGTAAATCAATTTTTGGTCCACAAATAATTGATTTTGGGTCCTTTCAAATTGCGTTTTTTTTATTGATCAATCATTTCTTCA
>MEIZ01000446.1:0-13169 GCA_001723225.1 Globodera ellingtonae
TTTTTAAAATATAAAGGAAAATAAATGAATAAACATTAAATTTATTAATATATTGAAATTTCGAAAATTGTATAAAAATTTAAAGAAATGATTTATAACCAACATTGTGTAAAATATCTAATGGACAAAAAATTTATACAAACAATGTGGTATTCTATTTTTAATTAAATTGAAAATAATGAGATGTGATAAAATAAAATACAATTTGACAAAAAGTGTGAACAAAGGATTGGTGTTTGGTTATTAAATACGACTATAATGAAAAAAGTGAAAAGAATGTGAAATTATTTGTAAAAAGCAGAAAAAAATACAAATTATCAAGCCCAATGCTAAAACTTACGAAAGCTTTATAAAAATTAGTATAAAATAATAATTTGAATTTAATTAGGTCAATGTGTAAAAATAAGTAAAACAAAATTATTTATTAAAATTTAAATTTAAAAAAATCATTGTAAAGTATTTATTAAACGACAAATATTTGGGATGACTATAACGATATGCCCGCGTGGAGTTCGCATGTATTTGGCTAAGACGTCTTTCTTTAATGGTTTATTTTAAAGACATTTAAAACATAAAATTATAAAAATTAATAAATTTTAACATGAATAACTGTAAGCAGCAAATGATGAGGGCCTTCAAACAATTTATGGGAGTCCCGTTAATCAGACATGGCAGCATTGATCAATTGCCAGAGCCCGTCGACAACAACAAACCACGGCTAATGCATAATGTTCAGCGAAGTGCAGGCCGATAATATTTACATTCAAATTTAAAATTATTAAAAAAACTAAAAATAAAATTTTAAAATAGATATTCTGCATAAAATATTATAAATTTGTATTAATATATTAAACACTTAACTAGAGTACTCGCGTACAACATTAAGCATCGACAAGCCAGTATTCCACCCGAAGGCAACCCCAAAAGTAGAGCAATTCCAACCGAGGGGAGCGACAACAAAGTAAAATATAACATAATTTAAGCTTTAAAATATTATAATAATAAACTAATTTACAACATGAAAAAATTCAAATATATGATGAAAAAGAAAAAATTAAAAAATCAAAATTACAATTTACGGGCAAATTTCAATTATACAAGTTTAAGTGAGATAAAAATAAAAGTAACATTGCTCGATTTAGCCTTAATGAGGGAAATTAATACCAAACTTCATTGCCTATTAAATATTATAAAAGAATTCTCATGTAATAAAAAATAATTTATAAATTTTGAATAATGAAAAAAAAAAATTCATTTAGCTCAAAGGGCTAGGAAACGGATAGGTAATATCTCAAAAATATTGTTTAAATTTACAAACAAAAAAAACTACTAATGAATTAATATTTACAGCTTTAATGCAGATAACAAAAAAGATGTTATGCACAACTAATCAGAATTGACTTAAATAGTCCCGAGGGTATTTGATTAACCACAATTTGAACATGCGTTAATATAATTAGTTAAAATAAATAAAACAAAGGCGAATTTTAATTTATTGATTGATATTTAAAGCAAAAAAATTATTAAAATCGTAAAGAGTGATCAAGATATTGGGTAATGGCAAGAGGCGTATTTTGTTTAATGATTAATTTGTTTAACAAGCTATCTTTTTAAAACATAATGTCTGCACCAAATAAAATAATAAATCCATTTAGATTAAATTTATAAAAAAAAATATATTCGTTACACAAACTGGTGAACGAAATAAAATTTGGATGAATCGACCTTATTTATTAACAGAGACCCGGAATTTTTTATAAAACTATTATTGAACTGTAATGGAAATATGTATAAAATTTAATAAAAATTGCATAAAGGTAAAGTCAAAAAATAGATAAATAACACATATAAACAATTAAAAATCTTTAAATTTTTTTTCTAAATTGCTCGATGTGCGCATTGGGGAGGCCTYTCGGATAGCGTTATATTTATTTGTTAATTTTRCGAAAAACGCAACGACGAAGATGTATGGCAATACATATTGTAGATGGACAAAATTTCATGAATAAAAAGCTATACCTTTCAAAAGCTATAAATTAAAAAGACGAATAATATTATAATAAATTGAGTAAGCAAAAAGTTTAATTATAATTTAACTAAATTTGATCTTATAAAACATGTAAAAAAAGAAAACCATTAAAGGCTAATAAAAATATATATTTAATTTTCTAATAATTTTCCTGTAAGTTATATTAAAATATATTTTTTAATAAGCTGGCAATTAATGTCAAGAAGAAAAAAGTTTTAAAAAACAATGCRAAAAAGAGTGCTTTTAAAATAAACTAAGATATATGTTTATCGCGACACACAAAGGGGATCACAAAATCTTCTTCGCGACAGAATAAACTTAACAAAAGATTAACATAAATAAATCTAATTAAATATTGACTAATAATTAAACTCTAACATGCTGGCCAGCTCTTTTATCTTCCACAACTTCGGCAGTCTATAAGCTAGTTATAGCAAATGTATAAATTTGTAATTAAAATGTTCTTATAAGTTTAAATCCAAGTTATGAATTTTAAAAACATATTAAAAACTTATATTCCCATAAAATTTTTACCAAAATAAAAACTCTAATTCACCCATTAAACTTAAAAGTATAAATTTCCATTTTCCTTTAAAAATCTAAATCAAATATTAACTTCAAAGTAATACAATTTAATAAACGAATAAAATATCATACATTTAGTAATCAATAAAAATAAAAAACTCCTTGAGAAAAAAAGAGATACCTGAAACTAAGTTATTCAAATTACTGATTAAAAAATAAAAAAATTTTATAAATAAAAAACGGTAAACTTTTTATAGTAAAGCTAATCTTAATATATATGTTCTCATTTTAAAATTACTTTTGTAAACTCTTTGCCAAGTATTGTGATTCAATGTAAACTATGCAGATGAAGTAGAATTGGGCACAAAATGGAAAAGACGGCAAAAGCTGCGGCAGCTCTATGCTTAAGTAAAATTAAACTTATTTAAGAATTTGAATTAAAGTTTATTCTACCTAATTTAAATATAATAAATGTAATGAAATAGTCATATTTTAAACGAATAAAAATTTTAAAAACCATTCYTGAAAATTAAACAAGCGGCGACGGTCATCTCATGCAAGTATGGAAAGAATTTTTTGATTTCCTAATTGTTCCAATACATTTTATCCTAAGGGCAKGCCGGCCGGCAATAAAAAATAATAAAGATATTAATAAATACATTTTTTTACAAATATTCCGAATTTAAAAAGCTTTTTAAAATATAAAGGAAAATAAATGAATAAACATTAAATTTATTAATATATTGAAATTTCGAAAATTGTATAAAAATTTAAAGAAATGATTTATAACCAACATTGTGTAAAATATCTAATGGACAAAAAATTTATACAAACAATGTGGTATTCTATTTTTAATTAAATTGAAAATAATGAGATGTGATAAAATAAAATACAATTTGACAAAAAGTGTGAACAAAGGATTGGTGTTTGGTTATTAAATACGACTATAATGAAAAAAGTGAAAAGAATGTGAAATTATTTGTAAAAAGCAGAAAAAAATACAAATTATCAAGCCCAATGCTAAAACTTACGAAAGCTTTATAAAAATTAGTATAAAATAATAATTTGAATTTAATTAGGTCAATGTGTAAAAATAAGTAAAACAAAATTATTTATTAAAATTTAAATTTAAAAAAATCATTGTAAAGTATTTATTAAACGACAAATATTTGGGATGACTATAACGATATGCCCGCGTGGAGTTCGCATGTATTTGGCTAAGACGTCTTTCTTTAATGGTTTATTTTAAAGACATTTAAAACATAAAATTATAAAAATTAATAAATTTTAACATGAATAACTGTAAGCAGCAAATGATGAGGGCCTTCAAACAATTTATGGGAGTCCCGTTAATCAGACATGGCAGCATTGATCAATAAAAAAACTAAAAATAAAATTTTAAAATAGATATTCTGCATAAAATATTATAAATTTGTATTAATATATTAAAAAAAAATCTTTTTATTTAGTGAGTAAATGCATCCTTATTAAAATTTTTACTCTTTATAAATCTAATTAACAAGAAATTTAATAAAGTAATCTTTTTTGTTTTATATATGACCAATATTTAAGATCAATTATTCAGACGTATTCGATCATGGAGAAAATCGACATTTGAATGCCCGTGATAATCAGAGAACGAGTATAAATAATAAAGTTAAAAAAACACACCGAAACAACGATAGTAATTTAATGATTAATTTAAAAGTTGCATTGGCAACGCCAAACCTAATTATTATGCCTAACAAGGCAAGTGCAAAAAAAAAATGTCTAAAATGAAATTAAATTTATAAATCATGGCAAATTTTTATGCATATAAATATTGTGAAAAAGACGCTAGAATCCATAAATTAAAAAATAAAAATAAACTCTTAAATATGGAGACTTAAAAGTTAATTTATTTAAAGAGGATTGCATTTAAAATACACATACAAATTAAAACCTAACTTTAACAACAATAAAAATGGTTACAAATAATTATTTCTTTTTATCTAATTATTTGAGTATAATTTTTTTAACAACTGAATAACAATAAAGTACTTGCAAAACTAAATTAATAACATTAACCCAATTAATTACTCATTCCAATTAGGGGAGGGGGGGCCGAGGCCCCCGTCGCGGGTGGACCCCGACATCATCGTAATTGATGATTAAAAAAATTGAAAGCTCTATTAAGGAACATTGTAATAAAAATAAACTAAGATAAATGATAATGTAAAAAATCGCAATGTCTTTAAAATTTGTATAAAAGCGAGCTGCATGAAACATGTCGAGTGCATTTTGATGCTCAAAATCATAATAATTGTATGTGCAATGAATGAATTAATAAATATATATTAATAATAACTATTATCAAGCCCAATGCTAAAACTTACGAAAGCTTTATAAAAATTAGTATAAAATAATAATTTATGAATTAATAAATATATATTAATAATAACTATTATCAAGCCCAATGCTAAAACTTACGAAAGCTTTATAAAAATTAGTATAAAATAATAATTTGAATTTAATTAGGTCAATGTGTAAAAATAAGTAAAACAAAATTATTTATTAAAATTTAAATTTAAAAAAATCATTGTAAAGTATTTATTAAACGACAAATATTTGGGATGACTATAACGATATGCCCGCGTGGAGTTCGCATGTATTTGGCTAAGACGTCACTTTGCCCAAGGCAAACATAGCGTTCAGCGAAGTGCAGGACAACAATATTTACTATTCAAATTTAAAATTATAAAAACTAAAAACAAAATTTTAAAATAGATATTCTGCATTAATAAAATTTGTATTAATATTTAATAAAAAATCTTTTTATTTAGTGAGTAAATGCATCCTTATTAAAATTTTTACTCTTTATAACTCTAATTAACAAGAAATTTAATAAAGTAATCTTTTTTTTTATATATGACCAATATTTAAGATCAATTATTCAGACGTGTTCAAACATGGACAAAATCGACATTTGAATGCCGTGATAATCAGAGAACGCGTATAAATTATAAAGTAAAAAAGACACACCGAAACAACGATAGTAATTTAATGATTAATTTAAAAGTTGCATTGGCAACGCCAAACGAAATCTAACAAGGCAAGTGCAAAAAAAAACATTTAAAATGAAATTAAATTTATTAAATCATGGCAAATTTTTATGCATATAAATGTTAAAAATAAACTCCTAAATTTGGAGACTTAAAAGTTAATTTATTTAAAGAGGGTAATAGGTATTTAAAATGGGGTTTTGACACTTATTTTAATCAAACTCTGTAAAAATAAAAGCATTTAAAATACAAATACAAATTAAAATATAACTTTAACAACAAGATACACACAGTAAATGTGAAATCAAAAAGTCGCATTTTCACAAATTGTAGAGGGCAATTTGGTATCATATCCCAAAGCCCGGAAGAAAAGACACGCCCATATCAAGCCAAAAATGGGAACCTTGATCTGGTAAAATAATAAAAGATAATTGGAGACAATGGCTAGTCCTATGTTTATATAACAATTCTTAAAACGTGTATTTTATTTAAACTAATTTGTCAGGAGCTCGCTTATAACTTTTTGTTTAAAATGATATCATCACATTTTAATAAAACTGAAGAGTGAGAAAGATTATTAAGGCAGAATCAAAATGTAAATCTGCTTTCTGATTTTTGCACTTAAATTATGAGAAACAAACAATAAATAACATATCTTCCATTGTGAATAATAATTTTAAATAAGTCATATGGTAACAAATGTATTTTTTCAAAGTCTTGCCAAGACAATGGCCGGGATGGGAGTGTAAGAGACAATATATTCTTTAAATTTTAATAAGTCCTTAAATATGTGTCGAAAAATTTTTGTTTTTACATAAAACAGTCGGGTTTTATTAAGAATGAAAAAATTTTATAATTCAAATTTAAATGCATAAAGAAAATTACTTTTAATTTAAATAAATGATTGAATTTACATCTATACAACATTTAAAAGCATACGTTAAATACACTGAATAAAGTAAAAAAAAGATTCATTAACAAAAAGAAGATATAATTGAAACTTCCTATTCAATACATGAACGCCGTGAAATCGTCTCTGCTACGAGAATATACAACGAATTTTAATATATTTCTTGGTATTTTTAAAATATTAATAATAACACTTATAAAAAATTAAGATTTCCTAAAATGAAAAATATGATCAAATATTGTTAATAATTAATAAGAATATGAATTTTGAACGATTTTGTGCCGAATTTTTGATGGATTTCTATTATTGAAGCGTTTTTTATACATAATATCTCCATATACATGAACAAATTTTCTGCATTAAATCATGACAATTATATTTGTGGATAATAAAAAGAAATTTTAAACAATATAAACGTGGAGGAAATGAGACCACTAAAAAAAAATATTAAAGAGCTGATGCACAACGCTTTTAAGTTAATAAGAAATTGACAATCATTATTATATTATTTACAAATTAATCATATTTAACTTTAAAATAATCTAAAATTCCAATTAATATGCCGGTGAATTTGAAATTGTCCAAAATTGCTGTTAAGTACTTGCTGCTGTTCCAAGCGAACAAAACGTCCAAGTCCCCGGGACGTCTATGACTATCGCCGCTCCAATCTAAGGCCAAAGACGACAGAAATTTTGACACTTCTATACCTGCTTGTATCGCAAATTAAATAAAAATCATAACAAATCCAAAGATGTTTTGGGCAATAAATAAAAATATACACATAAATAACTTTAAAATATAATAACAATATTATTAATTGAATAAAATTAATTTGCACTTGTGCTTTTTATAATTTTAAACACTTTCCCATGCTGAATCATCCCGTCCCCACCCTCGCTCCTCTCCAATCATCCCATCCACTGTTTAAATCATTGGAATCGCAAATTCGTGATGGTGTGATTCATTTTTGGTTGTTCGTTCGGTCCAAACTGACCGAGTTACACAAGTGTCAATAACTACAGTTTGGAAAGCGGAAAGAATAAAATTAAATAATGGCATTCTTAAAATCATTCATAAAATACATAATGCTTATTAAAGGAACAATACTTTCACGTATATGCAATAATTTACATGTCTTTTTTGTTTTTCTTTGCAATAAAGTTAGGGTTGATTTTGATTTTTACAAATATTGTGAAAAGTTATTATATTAAAGAATTTCTTTAAAAAATATTGGTATATAAAATTACTGGGAAAAAATTATTACTGATTTTTTTAAATTGTTGTTATTCTTTTTAATAAAATTAAATTAACTGTTTTGGGCAAAGGTAAAACATTTTTGTTGTAAGCTTTTTTTGCTTAAATACATAATTATATATCCAAATGATTCTGATTAGTTTATCCTATATTACATTTAGAATTGTTAAACATTTCGCCACTTCCTATTAAATTTTTTTACCATATACTTGTTTCACATTACTCTTTTCCTATTAAAATTATTTTTTGGTTAAAGACGATATAAATGAATAATTTAAAATAGTTTTTCAATAATTGGAGCTGTCTTACTCCTTTATATCACTAATTTTTTAATTGTGACTTTTGAAGTATAAGCTCGAATTTATAAAACTCAATTTTTTTAACTTTTGAAATACTTACAATTCGAACAAAACTGAAAAAGATGAAAAACTAAAACATTAATACTTTAAACGAAGACGTAATCTACACGAACGAATTCAAATAGTTTCAATTGGTTTTTTATTAGTCAAGCATATCCATTTTAAATGTTTGCATTAAATAGAAGTTTTTGTTGACTAACGTCGTCGAACAATCTTCCGATGTTTGAACTTTAAAACTTATTATATTTAATTCTACTTTTTAATAGCGCTGTGCGTTCAAACAATTACTATGTAAATGATTAAATTAATCAGCATTAAATGAGTTTGTAATCTTAATATAGATTTTAAATTACAGCAAGATCTTAAAGGTTTAAAATTATTTTATGATTTTTTTAATATATTTTTAATCTATTTAAGATTTTTCTCTGCAAGAAAGAATATTGAAAATGCATGCCAATAACATTTTTTTCTGAACAAATCATTTGCTATAGACATTTTCAAAGGTTGTTAATTTAAATCAAAAGCATAGATAAAAGGTTTGTCCAGGAAAATTAAGGGAATTTCCTATGCTAATTACATTATTTATAAATTATGTGAATAAATATGTGAAATAAATAAACTTCTTATAACTATCGAAATAAACTAGGTGTTTGAATTAAATATTTATAAATGCAATACATAAATATATAAACTCGAAAAAATTAATAATGAAAAATCAATTTATAATCACTTGCTGCCTATGGATTAATTTAAAATATTTAAGCTCAGAGACATTAATAAATTAACAAAAATACAACAATGATCATAATTTTGGTTTCTTTGCTAACAAAAAATAATTGAATCAAATTATATTAATTAACTAAATTAAAGGTATAACAAAGGACGAAAATAACATGATAAGCCTTCCTGGTTAAAACTAGGTA
The DNA here is from genome assembly GCA_001723225.1 of Globodera ellingtonae. Classification (NCBI taxonomy): domain Eukaryota; kingdom Metazoa; phylum Nematoda; class Chromadorea; order Rhabditida; family Heteroderidae; genus Globodera; species Globodera ellingtonae. Next base: position 9,042 of record MEIZ01000446.1, read on the forward strand.
GATTAATTTTTGCTATGGAACAGCCATATATCCTGAAATAATCGAAAAAAATAATAACAAAAATTAGTTAAATATTAAAAACCTCCTATTATAGCAAAGCGTATATGTTATATTTTTTTAACCAAAATTAATAAAATTTAAAGAAAAGTCAAGGGTATTTAACAGAAAAGCACACATTACATATCAATGCGAATAGGAAAATAGTCGCCAAAGAAATTGGCGCTGAGGATACTGCACAAAATGAATTATTTGCAAGCTATATTTTATGCGTCGAACATTGAATTAGATTAAAAGAACATGCAAAAGTTTTAAATAACAAATAAGAAAAAACAAAACAAAATATTTATTTCTTTTTATCAAAATAATAAATAATAAAATAATATAAAAACAAAATAATTTATAGATAATGTGAATATTAACTCGAAAAAAAATTCATTTAATTAATGTAAAGTTCGTGAAATATAAATTTATCAAAAAATAAAAAATCCAATTTATTTAAATTTAATAAAACCAAAAATTAATATAGCTATCTCACATCCAATCTCTCTGCTCTGTGCAATTTATTCTTTTCATAAATATTTTTTATAGTTTTTAAATTGAATAGAATAATTTTTAAAATTAAAAAATGCATAAAAATAGACAAGGAAAAATCTTATTTATCTCGCTATAAAGCTTTAGTATTGATTAAAATGTTTTAAAATGTTTATCGTTGAATAAAATGCATAAAAACAATCTTTTGAAACTAGAAATAAACTATCAATTAATATATATAAAAATGCCTAGCATTAATAGTATAAAGTTGGCATTCTCGAATGAGCTAAACAAACGGGATACACAATTTTTTAACAAACCGGATTAATATAAATAACAATTCAAAATAAAAAAAAAACTTCTACAACAGCTAATTAACACCAAATTAGGCTATATCAACTCAATTGAAAACTGTTACAGTGAATTGCTCATCTTGGGCGCAATTTTTTTGCCGTTACGGTGTAACCGTATGCCTATAAAAAACCTAAACATAAAATGAAAAACAAATAAAGAAAAGATTAGGAAAGAAAGATATTAAGCAATATTCATCAAACAAACAAACAATTTTAAAATATAAAAGCTTACTAAAAAATATAACTATGTGTCAGGTAAAAATTCAAGAAATATTCTTGTAATTTCTAATCCATTTGAGTCACAAAATTGGAAACTTTTTATTATTAAATAAATAAGAATAATGGCAAAAATAGCATTAGTTAACCCAACAAATGCAAACAACATTTATTGGAATTTGTGGCTGAAAAATTGAAACTTCTAAAAGCGAAAAATAAAATATTTTTTATTAGCGACTTAAAGGGACGCCCCCACCCGGCTGGGACATCATGTGCTTCCGGCTGTAGGCCAAGATTATTAAAAAATTAAATAAAGGAGTAGATTTATATATTTAATTTATAAAACAATTAAATTAATCCATGCATGGCTTAATTAATATTAAAAAACTTTACAAAGCTCCTAATTCGCTGAGCAAGCTTTGTCAAAAATAAGTCTTTACGTAAACTCAACAGATTATCTCATTAAAAGTTATTAATATTAAAAGAAATGGTCAACTTAAATTTTTGTCGCAAATAATAAAAGTTAGTTTAATATCAAGTTGGACAAACAAAAATCAACTTTAAATACATCTTGAGTTTGAGAAGAGAATAATAAATTTAAAAAATTTCAAATAACAAACGCACAACACAAAGAGAAATTTAATAAAGCAACCGTTTTAATTATCCAATTTAAACTAATTATCATACTGGGTAAAAGTGCGTATGTTAAACAATATTACACTAATGAAAAAAATGCGTATTTATAATAAACGAAGAAAAATAAAAAATGATTTATTAAAAAGATGGATGATAAAATTTGGAATTAAGCCAATATGTGTCCAACCAAATAAATCTTAAAACAGTATGTTTAATAAATAAATTTAAAAAATATTTTATGTTATGAATTTATATGTGCTTTTGCATTAGTCAAACAACAATGGACGAGGCGTTCCGAGCGTTTGACAATGAGATGAAATAAGGCATTAATAGGCATAATAATTACCGTTTGTTTTAGCAACATTAAAATTCAATTGAAGGTATGCTGTATTTTTAAATTTTTGAAAACAAAAAACTCATTATCGTCAAAAATTATTTAAAAATAAAAAGTTTGAATTCAAAGCAATGTTAAATAAATAGTCAAAACATAACAACAATAAAAACAGTATGTTTTAATAATTAAATTGAAAAATATCTAAGTGATAAATTAATATAAAGACATAGCTTTGTTGATTTTATTTTATAATATTATTCACTTTATTATTATTAATTAACTACAAAAGATGTTATAATATTTAAATGTCATATTAAGCTAAACATTTTGCTGTTAATTTCTCTTTTAGATAGTTTAATTGCTAACTCTGCATTAAGTTATAGTGTAGATTTAAAATGATTAAAATAATCTTGATAAAGTTAAAACATTTAATCATTGCTTAAAAACAAAATCAAAACAACTAAATATTCTTAAAACCAAAATTTTGCGCCTCTTTAATGAAATACTTATTTTGAGAATTTTTAGAGAGAGTCTTAAAATTAACTTAAAAATAAAATAGATAAATGAAAAAATAATTGCATTTTCAAAGTATAAGCAAGATTTGTGTTTTCAAATACGACATTTACACCAACGGTTGCTGTGGCTCATTGGAGAAAGGTGCACAAATAAATAGTAACTCAATTTAAAGATAAAAAACTTTTCAATTAAAAAGAGGATTTGTAGACTGCCGCACAAAAAAAAAAAATTAAATCTCAATTAACGAAGAAACAAATAAATATTGATAAATAAATTATCAAAATACAAGCCAGCTAACTGCTAAAAACGCAGATTCTTTTTAAAAAAATTTGCTTTATTATAAAATCTTTAAATCATTTTTTAGGTGATAACTAAATTTGCTGAATACAAATAAGCTTTATATTCAAGATGCCAGTTTGCAGATGCGACGGCAATCGCTCAACTAAGACGATTGGAGCTTGAAATTAAAATAAATTACTTAAAAAATTAATAATAAATGAAACTCATTAATTAAAAATTGGGAGGCACTTTTTGATATCTTCAAAAGCCATCATTTTATTAGCTATATTTTGCTTCGTTCCTATATTTATTTAGTTAAACTATAACAGATTTTAAATTTGGCCAATACGAACATCGAGCAGCGCGACCAATAAAACCTATACAAGAAATGAATAAATACTAATCTTTTCAAAATGATGAAAACTAATTATTTTAAGTTTGAATTAATAAAAATAAATAAAACAAAGATGGTTTTACAGTTAAAAAACATTCAAAATTTAACAGAATGGAAGGAAACTGTTCAGATTTGATTTATCGTATTTAATTCCTGAATTATTATTATTATTTGAGGTTAAAGAAAGCTGCTTATTTTTTTCCATATATTTATATAAAGTTATTTAAAAACAAAATTAATTTTACCCATTTAAATAATTTTTATAATGAATATATTGCAAGCTCAGATACATATTTTATTATTAACGGCCATAAAACTCATTACTTCAAAAAGTGCCAATCACATATTGCATAAAATTATAATATTTAGTAATCATTTTTGGATTTTAAAGAACATCTTTGTTAGCGGTTTTTGGCTTTTTTAGAGAATTAAGTGGGCTATTCATCCCTCATGAGGGGTTTTTGCAGAAAATTTTTTCCAAGTCTTCAGGGATTTTTTTCCGAATTTACCCCCATTTTCAGTGTATTTTGGGGTTTCCGGATCTCCATGAAGGAGGTGTTGTAGCAACTTGGTCCATTTACCTTTTTTGATCAGTATCAAAAGTTATGACCGCATGATTTTTTTTTTGGATTTTGGGCCAAACAAAAAATTTATGTGTTGTTTTTTAAATTTTGGGTATTTACTTTTGCACACCACTGTATTTGTGCTGAGGGCTAAATTGTTCAGAAAAATGCATTTTTTTTCACAAATTAGGAATAAAATTTGTCTCTTCGCGCTGTTTGTTTAAACGTGCTTTTTGCTTGTTTAAAAGTCGGCAAGTATTGCATCAAAATGTTCCCCCCCCCCCAATTTTTAAGCAAATAAAACAG
>MEIZ01000446.1:13231-41574 GCA_001723225.1 Globodera ellingtonae
GGGTTGGAGAGGCCGGGGTACGATGTCGGGGGTCGGGGTCGGGGTTCAACCCTAATTTAAATTTACCGTTGCAATAAGCAATCAGCTCTAAGGCTGCAAACAGTTGGAAAAGAAGAAATCGTTTCATTTTAAAATATTAATAATATTTTATCTGAATAACTTTAATTAATATTTCAAACATTCTCACGATCGTGTTTCAAAAGGAATACTATGTATAAAAAATAGCATAACTGAAAACAAATTTAGAGCAAAATGAATTGAATAACAATTAGATTACTATATATGTCGTTTAAATGAATTTGTGAATATTTTTTGCATTTTCCCATGATGAATCAATCAGCCCCCAAATATATCACATTCCAAATGATTAGTCATTAACAGTGTTAAATGAATTTCCTTTTTTAAATCCAGCTTTTGTTTGACGTCATTTGATATGATTATTAAATACTTCTCGTAATATAAAATGAACAAATAATAATTTAACTAAAAACAAAATCAAAATTGGATAGTATTTAAATGTAAATTTATTTGTACAAAAAATATTATAATAAGAACCCTAATTTTTATTTGTTGAATTAAAATGTATAAAAAGTTTTTATTCATAATTTTGGAACTCCCGAGTTCGCTCAATATTGATATTTACCTAAATTAAGAATATAATAAAAATCAATAATAAGTATAAAAAACTTTATGCATTTAATCACATATATTTCCGATATATTTTGCTTTAAAAGCGACAAATTTTTTATAAAATTTTTTTTTCTTCATCAACCTTAGTTTGGACAATTTCATTCATAATTAACAAATTTTCTAATTGAATTAGCCTTGCTGCTTTTTGATCAAAATTAAAGTCAAATAGCAAAAAAAAAAATTTTAATTAAAATTATAAAATCTACAATAAAATTCAAACTCAAAGCGTTATATCATACAAAATCGCGGAAACCTTTTATTAATTATCGAAAATATAACTTTTTACCGATTTAAAGAAAACGCATCAAATTTACCAAATAATCAATTGATTTATGTATAATGAAAATATTTGATACAAAATAATGATTGATATATATTTAAAAATTATAATCGTTTAAATTAACGGAACAAAACTGTTCAAAAACAAAAACCCCCACTAAATAAAATAAAAATAAAAAAAATAAAAAATAAAAGTCCAAGGACTTCTTAAAAAAAAAAATAAAGTCTTTTGTTCCTTCAAGTAGGGGATTTCCACGCTTAATGATTAGTTTTAAAGATTAACACATAAAGGTATTTCTTTAAAATAATCTTTTTGAAATAGAACTTAACCAACCAACACAGAACAAATGTTGCGTTAAAAAGGGACCTCCAGCAACTATTGTACAAGCCAACAACCAAATTTACTTCGCAAAGATTGTTAAAATGTGTCTCAAAATTTATTATAATTTAATTTGATTAAAAAACTATTTTTTTTATTAGACAGTTCATAAAATTGAGCTCAAAAAAGTATTAAAAAAAATTTCAAGCTAAAATTGTCACGTATAATATAAAGATTATTAAATTTTAAATAACTAAAAAGAAACAAAAAAACGGATTTGAATTACAAATTTTTATAAAATAAAATTTTGTTGTGGATTATTTTTCACTAATTTTAATTTGTTTATAAATTTATGTAACCGCTAAAATTTTAACTTTACTAAAATTATGGCATTTTCCATAAAAAGAGGGCATTTTGAGCTCCCTGGTAAAGATTCCTGACCCAATTCGGAAAACTTCAATTAATTTATTCATAAAAAATATGATAATATTGTTGGTTTAATAAACATTTAAATAATTATAAATTCGAGCAAATATTAAAAGAAATAAAGAATAAATTAAATTAAAATGTAATTTAAAAACTTGAAAATATATAAACAGTCAAGACAACCCATAAAACATGTTTTTGATAATATTTGAATCCCTAGTCAAATCTTGGAAAAAATAAAGCAATCAATTGCATACAAATTTTAAATTTATTTTGGAAAATTTTTTTTAATTTTTATGAAAGTAGAAAACACCGTTTATATTAATTTTTTTAATAATTAATTAAAACATAAAACCAAAAGTTACCATGCGAGCAAAGGAAGACGTGAGCTACTAATTTGTCACAAAAATTAATTTGCATATAAAAAAGATAATAGCTAAACTTATATATAAAAAATTTAACTTCTTGAATAATAATATTCATTTGGTTATAGCTTTAAATAATGTAAACAAAAAAGATCATCTTTTGTTCATTAAATAGAAATTTTGGAACTACCAAAACAGTCGAATACAAAAAAAATATATTATTATAAATTACATAATTAATATTATCCAAAACTTGTTTTAGCTGTGTCTAATTCCTCTGGGAACTTAATTATTTGATAATTTAGCTAAGAATTAGTCGCGATTGCTGCCTACTGGTTCATAGAATCTGCTTATATGCTTTTAATGGCAGAAACTAATATATTCTGGCTTTCTTTGAGCATAATTATACAACGTATAAATGATAAATATTAAAAATCTTTAACGTACAAAACCAATAAATTAATAAACAATGAATTTTTAAATTCATAATAACTAACTATTAATTAAAATTGAACTTCTAAAGAATGAAAGTTCTCAAATTGAATTAATTATGGGTATGAAAATCCAAGTCCTGCGAAGTTAATCAATATTCTTTGAGCAATAAATGAAAAAAATAATAATGATCTACATATAAAATATGTTGTTCTCATCGAAAAATTATAAAAAGGGAAAATCTAATCATTTTTAATTTAATATAAAAATAACTTTTATTGGTATAGACTTTTATTCAAATTGCATAAATTGAACAATTCACAATAAATAAATGTAGCTAAAATAAACAGTAAAACGAAACATTTTTATTCATAAATGATAAAATGAAATTTAAAATCGAGACGAAGAAGATTATATAATTTACTATGAAACATAATCATTACGCGCGGCGTCAAGTATTAATAATTACATCTCTAAATTCAAAACAATTATAAATAAATAAATATTATAAATTGTCAAAATTATTAAGAAATTTCGATAACGAAAGGATTTTTAAAAATTATTCAAGTATTAAACAAAAGAGACTAAGCGCGAGTTAAACGATAAACTCATTGATCAATTTAAATATTTTTGAATAAAACAAAATTGCATATTTCATCTATAAAAAACTAAAAAAATCACAAAGGACTTAAATAAATTACCTAATAACTAGTGGAGATTCGGTGCAGCTGTTGTGATATTTAATATTGAACTTTTATGAAGCTTCTTCACTTCACACAAGGAAGCATCTTATGAACATTCTCCACTTCACATAAGGAAGCACCTTCTGAAGCTTCTTCAAACTAAAAAAAGTTAAATAAATAACCTAATAATAATTAATTTAAAATCACGGATCATGGAAATACGAGCACAGGCTCGTCTTTTGTTGCCTGATTGATGTTCAAAAATTTCTAATTTAATTTCCTCAAATAAACAGAGACAAAGTTTTCTTTTGACAAGATAAAAATTGTATTGAATAAATAAGTTACTAAAATATCAAATGACTAAAATTTGGATAGAAATTAAATGAATATAAACGTATAAACATAATTTATCAAACCAATTTTTGCTCTTTTCTTATGCTTGAAAGGTTAATAAAAATTGATTTTAAGCTATAAATTGGAAAACAAAGAAAAATAAATATTTTTTAAATTTTAATGTTAATTTAAGTGATAAGTTAAAGCGTTAATTTATTTATTACTTTAGTCGGTATTTGTGCATTAACTCCACTTTGTCGTAGTTTAATTTGGGTTTTTTGTAACTGTTAAATTTTTTAATAATATTTTCTAAATGCGTTTAATTATTTAATTTATATTATTTTATAGTTCGAGTTTTTATATTGTTTTGATAACTTTTACATTTATAAATTTTTATCAATAAATTTATGTGCTAATTGAAGTTTTCCGAATTGGTTCAGGAATTGTTAATGCGTAATTATGTTTTATTTATGCTTTAATAACTTTAATGTATAATTAAATTTTTTATTATCTGTTACAAAAGATATTTCAATTGAAGATCATTATTGTATTGAAGAAACAAACAGATTTAATGAGCCATGCCGCCAAAAACGTGGCCAGCTTCATGTGTAGCTGAGTTATTGAATTGAGAGTATAAATAATATAATTTTTATTTTAGCGTTTATTCACTTTATGCATTTTTCATAAATCTAATCTATTTAAAAGATTTGCTTAAAAAATTATCGTAGAAGATATTTTTAACCTTTAAATTTAATTTTCTTACCTCATATTTAAAGGTGCTTTTTCTATGAACTTTGTTTTTAATGTTTTTGACATTATTATTTATTTGTTTTATTTGTTGATGATTATTTTTTGTTTTGCTAAAGCGGTGAGTTGAGATGCATATTTTCTTTTTGAGATACTTTTTTTAATTTGGATTAATTTGACTTATTCCCGAACTATTTTGAACCGCTGGTATTCAAATTTTCAGGAAATAAATTCCGCTTGTTAAAAAAATTCGACTGTATTTAAGCTTTTTTGTTTCTTTTTAGTTATTTAAAATTTAATTATCTTTATATTATACGTGACAATTTTAAATTGAAATTTTTTTTTATACTTTTTTGGGCTTAATTTTATGAACTGTCTAATAAAGAAGAATAGGTTTTTAATCAAATTAAATTATAATAAATTGTAAGACAGATTTTAACAATCTTTGCGAAGTAAATTTGCTTGTTGGCTTGTACAATAGTTCCTGGAGGTCCCTTTTTAATGCAACACTTCGATCATTATAATTATAACTGGTGTTGGTTGGTTAATTTCTATTTGAAAAAGATTATTTTAAAGAAATACCTTTATGTGTTAATCTTTAAAACTAATCATTAAGCGTAGTAAACAGTTTTGTTCCGTTAATTTAAACGATTATAATTTTTAAATATATAAATTTAAATGCGTTTGTTTATAAGTGCATCTTGAATAAAACAAAAGCGTTGGTTACAAAATAATTTATAGTTTTTTTTTATTATGAAAAAAGAAGAAAGCAAATATTTTGAAGATTTACATAATAATTTTATTACGCGTTTTTTAAAAATTCATAAATAATAAGCTTAATTTAATCATTTTAAATAATTTTTTTTTTCAATTTTATTAAAAGTTTTATTATATTTGTTTTGTAGTAAGATCTTTACGAAAAATGTCAAAGGCATCGTACTGAAAAATCGCAAAAAAGTCCACTCCAATCGTTGTCTCATCGTTGTTTAATCTAAATTTCGATAACTAGTAGGTACAATACTTTTACTTTATTCCAGGAATCAATTCTGTTTAATTTTAAATAGTTAAAAAAATTATAATTTTAGCACTTAAACTTCTCTTTTATGTAAAGAAGGGGAAATTTTTACCTCATCTCCTAGTTATTCTTAAGTATAATTTTATTATATCAAAGATAATGTTTGTTTGTTGTTAATTTTTCTAACAACTAATGAATTATTTGAAAATTAGTTAATTTTACATAATTTTTGAAAGATCCTTCATTGGGATTAATCCAAAACTTTATTTTTTATTAAGATGAATTTATTTACATATTTATTGTTTTATGTTTGGTTTCCCATTTAACTTCAGCCCGTTACATACGAACTGTCTCCTTTGAGAATTCAATAGTTGTGTGTGTATTGTTGAGTTTTTTCTGCCAGAACAAAAGTTTATTCAGATCCACAAGTTCAAGGAGTGATATACGTTTTGAGCATTTTTCTAGCTAAAAAGTAAAATAAATTTTAAAAAATCATACCAACATTTGTAATGAAATGAAAAAGCTTTAAAATAATCTCTAAAGAAGAGATCAGATGCATAAAATTTTTAAAAATTTATTTTGCCAACAGTGATCAATGAAAATAAAAACATAAATAAATAGGCAAAAATTTTATAGTTGCACAAATATTCTTATAAAATAAGCTTATTAAAATTGTAAATTTGTTTGATCATAAGAATTACAAAAATATTTAAATAAGAGAAAAAAGTTCCCCGGCGGCGCCGCCGGACATCCTCCACTCTTAAGTAACCAGTTTTTCCCCGAAATTCCGAAGCAAAATGCTTAATTTTGCTAAAATTTTGATGAAATTTCTTTAACAAAATTGAGTCAAAAATACAAAAATTTTTCTCGGCGGCGCCTATCGGCACCGCCGACCCACCTTCCCGAAAAGTAAAGCAGAATCTCAAAAAATGATGTGATAAAATTGAAGTTAAAGACAAAGAGGAAGATATTTTTGAATAACAAAAAATTTTTTTGTTTTACCATTGAACATTACAAAAAAAAATTTTCCCTTGAAAAGTCCCGGTTAGTCCCGGTCCCGGTACCGGTTGAAAATCTTGGTCCCGGTCCCGGTTTTTCTGGTCCCGGGAAGTCCCGGTCCCGGTTTTTCCCAAAAGTCCCGGTCCCGTGCCACCCTACAATAAACTGAATAAATTTATGAAAATAAATTCCCCAATTTAAAATACAATACAATGATATTTAAAATTTGTAAAGGGTTGCTCACTTGGTGAAATATTATAAAAAAGGGAATTATTAACCTCCAGCGGCAGGAAGCTGTCACTCAGAAAAAATAAATTAGACTAGATAATTGGCTTAATCTTTTAATAAAAAAAAGTTGCAATTTAAATTAATAATTTATTAACAAAAAAATAGTTATATTTATGTCAACAAAATTCTAATTATTATAATACTTTAAATAAATTAAATGTTTATTTATTATAAGCTAGCATCGAAAGCGATTGACTAGTTAATTTAATAATACAAAAGCAGTTTTATGAATGATGGAACTTATAATTTTAATTGCAAGTGGTTTATTATGAATTATATACGTTGGTAAAAGAAATAAAATTATATACTAAATAAGATGCTAAAAAATTGTGGGCATATTCATTTAGACGGCAATAAAAAAATTTAAATTTAAAAATACAAATGTGAATATTTATAAAAAGGTTTAAAAACTTAACATTGTTTCATTTGACTGATTTAAGCCTCATTTAAACAATATAGTTTATGCGATTAAATTTATGACTAAAATTTCTTATTATCTCATTTTAAAACAATTTTAAACTAACGTACGTAAAAGCAAAACAAAATAATTTAAAATATTTACTCTAATTCAATTATGTTATTTCACTTTGAACAAAGCCATATTCGAAACATGAAAATGGAATTGATTTTCTACATTTAATTACTTTAAATAGCAAATAGTTATAGTATATTTGATGTATTGGGTGGCTTAGCAATTATGCCCAGACGGCTTAAACAAATATTTTAAAGGTAAATTCATTAAAATAAATTGCATAAGAATATTGAACAAAATCAGTTTCATTATTTTTTTAGAGCAAAACAATTAAATGTTTAATTTTCAATATGTAAATCGAAATATTTAAAAAAATAACTGAATTCGAATGAATACTTATTTTACAAAAAACGAATTAAAACTATATAAACAATTAATAATAAATATAATTATTAAATCAAGTTTTAAACCAATTTAAATTTAAGAAAAAACTTTGAAAAGTAATAAACTGTTGATAACAAAAATGAAAAATAGATTTAATTATATAATTTTCGATGAATTTTTTTCATTGCATTGTTGTGATTAACTTTAATTAAAATTATTTTTAAAAAATACACATTAGGTCAATGGCAAATATACCTTGACATCCAAATTATTGTAGCTATAAAAAGTCAAGGTGTCTGACTCAATGGCGCCAGTTGAACTTACAAAATTAGCTAAATAATTTAAACAAAAACAATAAAAGGTAATTAAATAATGACTGGCACGGGCAACTCTACCAAGCAAAAACAATTTGTTAACTTAATAAATCAGATTATTGCTGGAAATCAATTATATAAAATTAAAATTAAAAATGTTGTAATCAGAATTTTTGTGAGAACATTTGGATTCTAAGCTGCACATATCATTATTGTGCTGCTCATTTATTTACCTAACTTTAATCGCGTGTCATTAATTCAATTTTTTATAAAACATTGTTAATTGAATAAATACGGGGTATTACACAGTAATCTATAATGGGACTTACACAAGAAGATGTCATGGAGCAGGGATTGCATTGGACCATTTTCGCGTCATTAAATTTCATGTAAAACCTTTTCAAAAATGCTTAAAATTATGCTAATAAAATAAAGCGTAATAATTTAAAAATGAAAAATATTTAATTAAAACTACCTACAAAAAATTAATGAATTATTTAAATGTTTAATTAAAAAAAATAATTTATCTACAAAAAAGCGTATAAATAATAATCGGTTATGAAATAAACAAATTTAACGCTAACCAAATAAGCAAAATTGCAAATGTTTAAATTTTGAAAATTATAACTATTAGACAGTTGAAACTTTTAATTTTTATAACAAAATTATAAATAGGCGAAATTTAAATCATTCCAATATCTCACCCCATGCAGCTATTTTGTTTGAATGGTTTTAAAACAATTATAATGAATTTGTATAGATAAAATATCGTCATTTTACCAAACGGAAGCTAACAGCACTTAAAAAATTGCTAAAAAAAATTATTAAATTAATATAGAACATTTTATTGCCTTGCAATAAATGTGTATTTATTGATTCAAACTTTAAAATTCCAAAGGTCTGCGAAAGTGTTACAAGATGATGCCCTGCGGCGAGAACCATTGAAAGTACGAAATTTGCTGTGCAATCATTTAAATACAATTTAATTATTAAATATTTCGCTTTGCACCAGCGACATACTATGTAATATCGAACAAAACTCAAAAAAAAAAATTATGATAAAAAGCAGAAAAACATTTTAATTTTTAAATTAAAAAAAACAAGTAATGGAAAATAAATTAAAAAGCAAAAAAAGGCAAGAGATTACTTCCAAAAACAAAATAACTAAAAAATGTTTAAATAAAGATGCAGAATAAATAAGAAATTGGCAATAAGATTATAAACAAATTGGTTAATATAAACTTTAAATTCTATAATGTTTACAAACAAACAACTTTGGAAGTTTGGCTTAGAGAATGAGATGTACTTGAAAATTAACAAATTATTCACTTAAAAAAATAAGAACGGATAAATGATTATGAGCAAAATTAAATCAGTAATTGGAGCAAAAAAAAAACAAGTAAATAATTATATAAATAAATACAAAAGAGAGATTTGAAGATTGCGTTAATTTAATTAGAATATTTAAAAAAATTAATCAAATTCGAACAAAAACATGATCGCATTCCTGAATTTTAATGACATGAACGATTAATAATTCAATAAGAATTCGAAAACACCAAATGCTTAGCGACGGCCTTCACGTGCCCGCAATATTCACAAAGATGGCTAATTTTTTCTAACTTTTTAATAGAGCGAATCGCGAAAATTATATAATTTGGTTAATGCCTAAATTAGAAAACTGAAAAATTACCAAATAATAACTAGATAAATATATTATAAAAGTTTTGGCAACGAGAGAGTTATGCCCAATATGGATTTCACAGAGGATCTACTTGTGTTTTTGGTGATCAAGAGGCTGCAGCAATCTGTAAATGCGACCATACAAAACAAAAATATTGTAATATCAAAAATATAAAATGAAAGCTCAGGATTTATAAATACTCAAACATTGTAATAAAAATAAACTAAAATAAATGATAATGTAAAAAACCTTATTGTCTTTAAAATTTGTATAAAAAGCGAGCTGCATGAAACATTTCGAGTGCACTTTGATGCTCAAAAATTATAATCATTGTATGTAAACACTATATAAAGAAATAACAATCTTCTACATATCTAAATATTTATTTCCTACAATATTCGGCACGTATTGTATTTTAATAACACATAACACAATGAATTAATTAATAAATTATTAATAATAACTACAAATGTTAATTGTTAACGGGAAATTAAAAAAATAAAACATGTAATAAAGAACTTATTTAATATTTTTACTTTTCCAAAAATGTGTAAATAAACAAATAAAATGTACCCAGCAAAACCATTAAAAATTGCCGCCTCGGCAAACAAATAAAATGTAATTATTTTGTGTTTACATTAAAATAAATAAATAAATTAAAAAATAATTTTAAAAAATGGAAACACGCCATGATAAAGTATAGAGTTAAGATATTGGATAGTGGAAAAAGGCGTATTTTGTTTAATGATTAATTTGTTTAACAAGTTATATTTTTAAAAATATATGTCTGCACCAAATAAAATAATAAATCCATTTACATTAAATTTATAAATAAAATATTCGTTACACAAACTGGTTAACGAATTAAATTTGGATATATCGACCTCATTTATTAACAGACCCCGAATTTTATATAAAACTATTATTTAATTGTAATGGAAATATGTATAAATGTTTAACGAAAAATTGCATAAAACTTTAATAGTCAAAAAATAGATAAATAACACATATACAATTAAAAAATATTTATTAAAAAAATTTAAAATTTTTTTCTAATTTGCTCGATGTTGGCATTATTTTATTGTTGCATGAGAAGACACTTTGTAACTAATTTTTGTTATATAAACAAAATAATTGGACTTCTAACGCCTACTCGCGACGTAAGGTTCATTTCGCACGGCAACATGGCAACATTGCCCAGCTTTCGACCGAGACTTGCTGGGACGACAAGGAAAATCAAAAAAATATAATCCAAATTATGMMTAATTCAATTAAATTATAATTTCAAAATAAAGAAAGTTKTAAAATAAAGGTAAATTTWAAAACCAGTTAAAATAGTCAAATTAAATGCTATAGAACTTGATAATCTAATCTAAAGTGACTCGAATTATCAAAGAAATCAAGCTTTATGTTTACCAGTTTTCTCGGCTTAACAGTTGGACAGCTGGAATAAACCATATAAATATTTAAAAAGAAACAGCATAAAATTTATCTTAAATATTAATAGAGCAAAATTAATATTTTTGCAAAGCGTTTTGTATGTTTTTTTCAAAAAAAGTTACTAATTAATTTATAAACTTTGTAAATTTAAAAATATATTTTCCTTTAATGGAATGATAATAAAGTAAAAAAGGCAATGCATTTCAGACAAAAAAAACCCACAAGGCACAAGAATAATAAAATGACAAAGAAATGTCTGAATGAAATTTATACAGTTTTGATCCAGACCTGACTCGAATTAACATTGAGATTTATTTATAAAAGGTCTCTGAAAACTTTAAATTTTTCATTATTCTGCATATCTATTTGTATTGTTAACAAAAATAAATCAAATTATATTAATTATAAAAGGATAATAAACATATTTATTTATTTTAGCATTACATTTAATAATCATTTAAAAATCGCATTTTTAAAAGATGCTGCCTAAACTTGTCTATCCAAGTTGACGAATGCAACGTATTCCTCAAGATATAAAATTGTTAATGGCCACGACATGCGATTTCAATTACAGGGCATCAAAAAGATAGCAAATTAAATTTAAAAAGCGAATAAAATAAAATATAATTTTCTTATATTAATGAAATTTTCTAAAACACTTGAAAGAAATTTAAATAATCTAAAATTAAACTGTTCAAATTTAAACTCAAAAGAAAACTCCCAATTGCATGAGATGGGATGCACCATGTGGCAAATCAGAAACAATAAAAAATGTGCAAAAAGTTACATCTTAGTTCACATAAATAAAGAATGCTGTCAAATTTATAGATTAAATTTTTAACTATTTTATTTCCTTGATTTGAATATTAGTAGTCTTTTTGCAGTTAAAATGATATACTTTATTTAGCAGCTTTCCATTGTATTTCTATTGAAATTCAAATATACCCAACCCTACTTAAAAAGTACCACTGAACTTAACATTTTAACAAATAAATTTATAATAAAGTGTTTGTAATCGACAGAATTTCTGATTCAGTATTTTCACCAATTTTTTAAATATAATAGCTAAATACATATAGTATTTAGGAAAAAAAATCCAGTGAGGCCGGTTGTCTATCAATAAATAAGAAATAATCTAACAAAAAATTTTATTTTTGAATAATATTTAAATAAACTAAAATTATCTGGCAAATATTTAAATGAAAAAATCAATACATAATAATAGCTTTCAAAAAAAATTTGTTAGCTCAATTAATTTAAACCTATAATTTTCAAAATTGATTTTATATAAAAATAATTATACTAATTGAATGAAACGGGAAATTAAAATATGGGATCAATAAAATTTAAAAAAACAACATCAGAATAACGTAATTTACAAATAATTCACCTTTTACTGGAATGACAAAGCCACTAAATTAAAAAACATACCAAAATAAATTATTTGAAACTTTAATCAGAAATAATATGAATTACCTTAACGGGTGCAAAAACTAAAAATTAATTTTATAAAAAGCCAAGAAAGAATTTAAAAAAAATGTTATTACACTAATTAAAAGTTTTCTGTTTCCATAAAATTAATGCTGCCAACTTGAAAATCAGTTTGGGTACAACAAAAAGAGAAGATCCACTCCACGTCTTGTCTGGTTTTCTAGTCACAAACTTTATTTTATATAAACAGCTGCTTTGGAGACTAAATTGTATTTTAAAATGAAATTGAGATCAAAAAGAATCAAAGTTTTCTTAAAATATATAAAGCATGGTCTTTGATATAAAGTATATTTTTAACAAGTCTAAAATAAACACATTTAACGCGGGATTTTTTTATGAAACAAAACGCGGTAAAATAAAAAATACTTTAAATTAACATAAAATAAAGTTAAAATATGTAATTAATTATTTGTACTAAAAATTCAGAGCTATTAATAATAAAAAGAAAGAATATTTAAAGTTACCCCTTCATCGCTACATTGCCATCTTGACAGATATTGAAAAAACAAGAAATACAAATATAAACTTTGCTGTAAAAAATTTGCGTTTCAATGCTTTCTTGATTGTACTTAAAACTTGCAGAGGAGGTGAACTTGTTTATTGTACTCCAAATTATAAAAGAATTTTAACGAAGGATGAGAGAATTCGTAATGCAACAAGCCATCTGCACAAGAGTATTAAGGCGAACACAATCACGTAATTAAGTAACAAATATTGCCAAAAAAATTTTATAAAAATTGCTTAAGAAAAATGCAATAAAATCCAAACATGCACCCCTAAACATTATAAAACATATAATAAAAAGCCTAACCTTTAAATGTGGAAGAAAAATCAATGATTGATTTAACGCTTAAAAACCACAAACACTTAATGACCTGTTAGACTTAAAAAACAAATTGTTTAAATTTATTAAAAACAATGAAGAGATGGGAGGCAGAATGGTACTCAAACAAATCAGATCATTTAAAATACAAATCAATCTTTTACAATTGACTTAATTAATGTGTGTTTTTTTGCAATTCAAAAATTTAAATAAAAATTAGGAATCAGCAACGGGGGTAGCATTAACAACTAAGACAAATCAACATCTATTAATAAAATTCTCTTATACACATCTAGATGTGTATAAGAGACAGGCATTAACAACTAAGACAAATCAACATCTATTAATAAAATATTAAGTTAATAACAAGCTATTTTAAAAACAAATAAACATTACAATAAAACAATTTAATTAGATTTAATTGTGACTAAATAAGTATTTGAATAACAAAAAATAATATAAAACCAACTATAAATAATATTCAAAAGATAAAAATAAATAAAGACTTATTGGCTTTGGTTGACTAAATTTGTTTATTAAAAAAAATATAAATAATAAAAATGTAAAAATTTAATTCATAACTAAAAATTCGGTATCGGTCATCCTGCCTTATCAATATTATCTGCGGAAATATAGATATAGTATAGCCTTTAGTTTTAAAATAATTTTAAACTATTTTACAATAAAATTTCAAACTAAATTATTTGATGAAAACTATCTTTTTCCGTACGGTTTTTGAGGATGAGCAAAAATTATTATTTTATAATTTAATTTTTATATCATAGACTTTTAAATTTGGAATGTTTGTAAAAATTGCTTTAATGTTGTTGTGCATAACATTTGGTTTAATGAATAATCTGTCTAGTCTATGCGTTTTTAAGCCCTTATTAAGTTCGACAATTTATCAAACTGTGTTTACAAGTTTTTTTGTAGTAAGTTTAGTGAGAATAAAAATTAAATTATAAAATAATAATCTTTACTCATCCTCAAAAACCGTACGGAAAAAACTTAGTTTTCATCAAATAATTTAGTTTGAAATTTTATTGTAAAATAGTTTACAATTATTTTAAAACTAAAGGCTATACTATATCTTTATTTCTGCAGTGGCAAATGAATGTTTTATTAACCAAAGACAAAGAGCACTAACAACTACCGGAGAAAAGTGTAGGATATATTCATTTAAGTGCAATTTCTTATATTGCTGCTTAATTAATTATGGTTTAATTTGAAGATACAGAGCCTTAGTGTTCATTATACATATTGAATGGGGCAATCATTTAAAAACATTAGATTAAAACAAAATTATCTACTCTATAGATAATTACAAAATGGTTAATATTGGACTATGAGTTTACATACAAAAATAAAATGATTTAATAAATTTTATATTAAATGGAACATTTTCAACGTTATGATAATTTAATGTGATGATAAATGAAAAAACTAATTAAAAATTAATTTAGATTATCCAGGTTTTTGAAAGTTTTTGAACAACAATAATTAAACCCTACTTAAAATGATTCCGGAATTCTGATATGAAGTCCCAATTTAATGCAACTAATACTGCGGCCTGTTTTGACACAATTAATGGTTCATAATGGTTCAACGTATAGCTTGGCAAAAAAGAGGCGGACAGAAGGCTTCAGCAATCCTGAAAAACAGACCCACCATCCTTGGAAAGGGCACGAAATGGGTGGTCGCGTGGAATAGTTAAATCAAAAAATTAATAATCAAAATTAAAATTAAAATTAGCGGGCAAAGCCAGAGAGAGGCATAGCAAGCATTGATAAAGTGAATATAATTTATTTGATTTTGCTAAAATGAAAATGCACTGATAGAAAGGAACAAATATTTTAATTACCTACGAAGGATTTTGATTAATCAATCTGATTTGTAAATGCTGTTGATTAAATGTAAAATTAAATATTATAAATCATATTTAAATTTATTTGAAATTTATTTTTTATTGGTTATGTAATATTTTTGTTTTTTGATAAAACCATATAAAATTTTAAATTGCAATATAACATAAATCATGGATAAAAACAATGAGTTCTTAGCATATTTAAATTTTTTTATACGACAGAAGGCGCCGACTGTTTTGGGCGAGCTTTATTGGCCTCCAGAAAAGAAATTCACCTTCCGGAACAATTTAATTTAGATAAATTAAATAACCAATTTAATTGGCATAAAAAATAAAATTTAATTAATACTTTGTGATTGAATCCGGCAATTCAATTCAAATATTGATCCTTAAAAATTATCTTAAAAAAATTAGTCAATATTGAAATTTCATTATATATTTGTTTATTTAAAAGATTGTCTAATAAATTAAAAAAAGTTAACGCATTAAAAAATTACACACGATATATATTTTTTAACTAAAATACACGTTCTATAAACTGATACATTGAATTCTCTATATTTTTATACTTATAATATTAAAGATAAAACAAACTAAAAAACTAAAGGTGAACTTGTTTTGAATCAAACAATATAGAAATTTAAAAAAAAACATATAATAGAGCTAGTCATGTATCATTCAACCACTTGAATGCTAAATGTAAAATAATTGATTATTTAACGCCTTTAATTAAGTTCTTTTTTTATTAATTTTATATAAATTTTCAACAATATTTTCATTATTAATATTTCTATTAAAATTATAAAATAATTCAAATAATTACGGCTGCTTTCGTTTAATATAATTTTTAAAAGATTTTAAACCCTCAGGCAAACCTTAAAGCAATACAAAATTATTTGATTGATAAAGAGACCGGCGGAGCGAAATTTGATAAAAATAAAACAAATAAATAAAAACAAATTTAAAAACCTTAATAATGTAAATAAAGTTTAGGGCAACTGTTAACAAAAAAAAAACTGGAACCGTCGATGCAATCAAGAGAAAAGTGCTAATAATTTAGTTGCCATTGAAATTAATAAAACAATTTAAATAATTAAATCCCTAAACCAAGACAAGACTGATCGAATATGATCCATGTGTCGAGACTCACACGAGATCCCTGCTTTAAACACATTTAAATTGTTTGAATTTAGCTAAAAATAAAGAAAATTGATGACAATAATAAATGTTAAAAAATGCGTGTAAAATGCAAATAAGATAAAAATATTCCTAAAAATAATATATTCCTAAATTATTTAAACCTAAAACCTTTTTTAAATATGATAAATACAGTTTAATGATTAAGAAAACGAAAGAATCGCCCATTAATCGTCATTAATAAAAACTCAAGGACAGGGCAAATAATTTATTTTTGTATGTTATGCTTTTCCTGGCTAAAAAAAAATTACAAAATTGATTTTTATAACGAGTGTTGACGCGTGCGTGATTTGGTGTTCTTCCATCAAGAACATATATCCTTGAGCGTATCAAAATGATACATCCGAAGTAAAATTATAAAATATAAATTTCAGAGGCGTGAGAGCATGCTGTTTTTATATGCTAATCAATTTAAAACTATATATCTAACAGATGATCCATCTAAAAGTATTATATTCAACAAAGAAAAAAGCGAACATTAAAATTCATATATTTTATTCATTAATTCAGAATGTAAAACATATAATTCTAATTCAAAAAAATTTTATATTTATATAATCCAAATTATAATCTAACTCAAAACACAATGACAGCGCGAAAAAGAAGTATACAAATGGCCTGAGCAACATGTAAATAATAAATTGAGTGGCAAAATTACAATTCAACATTATATTAGATATACTTTGAATTAAATGTGTAATAGTAATGCATTATTGAACCTATGTTGTGATCTAAAGAAAGGCTTTTCATACGTAATGCCTACAAACGCTCTTAATGTGAAAAAATAAATTTTAAGCATTAAAGTTTTATCACTTTATATACCTATAAATCAATTTAATAATAAGAAATTAATTTGTTTACCAAACTCTCTTAAAAATTAATCGCCTAATGTATTGTATAACAAATTAATTTTTTAATAGTTGTTTTTTGAATCAGTTTTTCCGGTAATTTTTAAATTTATGGTTTGCCTTTTTTTAATATCCAATGAATTTCAATCGTAACAATCAACTTAATTTTCGTATTAATGTATATTTAAGATAGACTATTTTTATTTTTAATAATTTTGGAATTGTGACCCAAACGTGCATTTTTGCTTTTTAGAACTAAATTTTTGTCAAATTAATTTATAAATTATTTTTACGTGTTATTTCAAATTTTGTTAGGATTTAGAAATGTGCAAATATTTTTTACACCAATATATTTTTGAAAAATGATTACTTTATGAAATTAATTTGGTTTTAAAAATATTCATTTTTTATTGCTGTTTTTTATAATTTATTTTTATTTTATATCTTGTTGAGATGCCTATTAATAAGTTGGCAAGTAATTAATTACGTTTTTCTATAACATTTCATTATAAAGAATAAATGTTATTCTTTGGTATTTTTAATTTACTTATTTATGTTTAAAAAGATGTATACATAATATTATTAACCATTTCATCACCAGCTGGGCTAATTTCAAAAACACAAAATGATTAATTCTTAATTTTTAAATAAGTTTTTAATTTGCGTGTTTTAATAATTTCATTTTATAAATGTTATTAAGAATTTTCTTTTTTTTATAAATTAAGGGTTTATTTTGCGTTGCCGGTTTAACATCCATTTTAGTAATATTTTAATAACAAAATATTCGATTTGATTTTTTTTAGGTATAATTTCTTAATGCTAATTTTACTAAAATATCTCTTTAATTGTTTGAATTTATTTCAAAATGTTGCTTTTTTTAATATGGATTAATGATCATCAAATGCAGCTTGGAACTTTAAGATTAAAAAATTTATTTATAATGCCATAAATGGCTGTTAAAAAATTTAATGCGAAATTTTTCAATTGTATTTTATTCTGTTATTACATCTTTCTTTCAAATACATATTCTTCCTAACCTCAGTTAATCATTACGAATATATATAAAACCTGCAAAACTTATCGGTTTAAAGCTCAGTTTAAACAATTTCAAAAGCAAGTAGTTAACATAACAAAGCGGCTATATGCAATTTACAAATTTATCATTAAACAAAATTATAAATTTCTGAAATAAAATAATTAATATTTAAAACAAAGGTTAATTAAATAAAATTTAATTTTTTAAAACAATTTAATAAACTTAAATAAATAGATAATTAAAAGCAATTAATGTTTTTAAGAATTTAAATTTAACAAATTAAAAAAATATAAATATTAACTATGTTTAACCAAAAAAACTGAATAGCAAACGCAAAAATTTATATTCTAAACTCAAAAAAAACTCGGTTTCAACATTTTTCTAATAATTCTACAGAAAATATTTTAACAATTGCACTGATGCCCAATCAATCGCTGACCTTATGCTAAATATTGAATAATTGCAATCCATTTACCAAACATTTTTTTAAAGAATTACATTACATTATTATTAATTTGATATAACAATACAATTTAATAACGATACTATTATTCAAAAGCGCAATATGTTAAAATTAAAATAAATTAAAAGCCAAAATCGCGGTTTAAAACAATTAATTACAAAATAAAAAATAGATTAGGATAAAAAAATATTGAAATGATCATTCTTTCGCAAATTTAATTAAGTTAAATTAAAATATTCGTTGTTTTATTGCCAACCAATATTAAAGTTTATTTGTATGGAATTAAGTATACAAATTATCCTAAAATATTTTTCCAAAAAAAAAATTTGTTATTTAAAATATTAAACTTAGTTTCTCAAATTTTGTGCATCATCGAGTCTTGAAAAGGATAAGAAAGTAAAATAAATGTTGATCAATGTAATTATAAACCTAATTATGCACTCTTAAACATCAACAACCAGCACCCATGGTGCTTAAAGAAACAAGTATTCCGTAAGTTGTAATTTAGATACGGCTTTCCATTTATTTCAAAAGAAAGATGAGAAATTTTGAGATTTTTGAGAACGGTAGAGAGGTCTGAAGTTTCCTTTCATTTTTCTTAAATGTTGAATTTTGTTTTTTATTTTTAACCATTTTTGTCCATTTATTTATGGAATTCAAAAATAAAATAATTTGTTTTTTTGCATCATTTTATTTGTTGCGCCTTTCTGTTCCGATTCAAGACGTTGGAAGTCTCGCTTATTCACCCTAGACATGACAAAAAAATTCTTTTAATGTCAAAGTCTTGCTTTTGTTTCGCAAGTGTTCATATGGTATCTGTGATTTTATTGTTACCTTTGTTATGTTTTAAATCTTTTTATAAATATTTATATTGTTATTTTTAATTTAAATTGTTCTTGAATTTGTTGAAACTTTTTTGAATAATTGTGTTATTGCTAAAGGCCACCACTTTTTATTGATGAAGATATCAGTCGTGATCTTTTTAGTTGAATAATATTTTTTTCTTTATTTTCTGATCTCTGTTCAACAAAATTGTCGTTTTTTATATTTTCAGCTAACACAAATCTGTTTTATTAAACTTATATATTGTATGATTATTTGAAATAAATTATCTAAAATTTTGATTACAACTTTATATCGTTAACATGTTTCTTGTAAATTTTATCAATAAATTGTTTTTTTCTAAAATTATATTATTTAGCTAATTTATGTTGAATGGCGAGAAATTGTCTTATTAAAAAACAAAAAAATTTAATTTTAGCAAGTATTCGTTCTTTATTCTATAACTTGTCAACTGTAGCTGATTTACCTCAGGATTGTGGCGGATAGCCGCCAGAGCTCGTATATCTTCAAATCGTGGCGGGTCAGAAAAAATGTAAAAAAACTCGAACTCTCTAAACAGCTAAAGCATAAATCATATTATTTCTGACAAATGAGCGAAGTTTTAATTGTTTGTATTGTATAATAAAAATTTAAATAAATATAAACTATTTCCGATGTTTCTTTGTATAAATATTTAAAACGCTTAACTAAATCTTTTTTAATAAGATAGCATTATGTTTAAAATGTTTATTCATCACTAAAGTTTCAGTTGAAATTTACGTTTATCTTCTTTGATATATTTGATTTTTTTTTGCATTTAACAGTAATAATTAAGATTTCTTAAAAATAAAGCCTTACTGTACTATACAAACACATTTATAATGTTATTGTTATCATATTTTTGTATTATTAAATATTGATGTTAAGCATTATTATCCCTTTGCCTCTTATGATCAAACAGGCTATCTCAGGCATCTTCATTTAAGCTACAGCATATTTTAAAATAAATAACATTTTAATGAATTATTATTAGATTTTAACTTATATACAAGCCAATTTTTTAATTTAAATTCGATTAAAAAAATAAAAATTTATTTCAGTGGTTTATTCGGAATATCAATATTTATTATTCAAAGCAATGCGACGTCACCCGATAAAATTTTAAAATAAAAATGTTTTTATTGACGCATCTATAAACAATAGAAATGAATTAGTTATATTAATTATTAATAAATAATTGGCTATATTTCACAAAAAATTGAAATGATAAAACCAATTTAAAAATAATATAACCTAAAGTATAGTGTGCAGCAATTTGCGGGGTGGTTCAAGCCAGGTCAAGCATGGCGCGCTGATTAATTGGATATAAAAAAACAAAGTTGCCCAATCTGCCAACGTTCCGCCAAAATTGAAGAATTTACTCTAACTGTGTTGAAATAAAACTTAAATGAATTGACTAATTCTGTTTTGGCGAAAAGCACAAAAAAGTAAATTTAAAAATGTTGCTAAAACAAAAGTCGACAAAAAATAATAGATTACAAAACGACGACTAAAAAAATAAACCTAAAAGACATCAAAGCTATGTGATTTTTGAGCGTTTTTAACTAAATTGACTGTTGAGTCCCAGCTGCATTTGGACTAACTCTTCGGGGAATAATTGCCGCAAAATTTTTTCCGGATTCTTAAACTAATATCTTAAAAAGTTTAAATCCTGTCTTAAATAATAATGATTCTATAAATATTTTTACGCATATTCTCAATAAAAACCTAGTCAAAAAAGTTTAAAAAGATAAAGAACTCTCAAAAATAAAAAAATGTTTAATAATACAAAACGACTTTTGTCCATGCCGCTAACTCATTTGCGCACACATATTTAAAAACGTAAAAAAACAGATTTAAAAACTTTAAATTGGAAATCTTAATATTTTAATTTAAATAAAATGTATGGTCTTGCTGGTACCGGCTCCAGAAATCAATAAGATTTTATGGCATATGCCAACTTGTCATCTGGATGAAGGCGCCGTATATAACGTCATAAATATTAATTATCTGAGACCCAATGTTAGATTTATCAAAAAAAAACTTCAGCTATTTAAGAAACACTTGTTAAGAATTCGAAGCACAAAATCGTGCAGCAATTCAAGAAAAAACCTAACTGTATTGTCATTGCTGTAAAAGATAACAAGAAATATAATAACTAAATTATAAGTAACAAATAAATAGGTTGAAAATTTATTTAGACTATTAATAATTGGACACCTTTAATTTTCGTGACAAACATTTAATTTAATAAGATAATTTGCCATAATATTTCAATACAATTCATGTTAGTCGGTTTTAAAACTATGAAATATATATAAAAAGTGGCTTTCAGGCGATGCCAAGTAACAGATGACTGCAAGATGGCAGCAGGAGAATTGGCTGCACGAGCACAGCCCAAATTTGTATATATAAATTATAGTTAGCCATAAAAGAGTGAATAGATAAATGCTTTACGCTAATTTAATTTTATAATTATACAAAAGTCATCAATATATTTAAATATTAAATAATAAAGGAAAACAAAACAGCAAATACTTTTCAACTACATTAAGAAAAATCAAATTTTTAAAATCATTTTTTAGGTGATAACTAAATTTGCTGAATAAAAATAAGCTTTTTATTCAAGATTACAGTTTGCATATGCGAAGCAAATCTCTCAACTCTGGAATGGTTTACAACGATTTGAGCGTAAACTATTAATAATAAATGAAACTCATTAATTCGAAATTGGAAGGCACTTATAATTGCTAATTATTTTTGATATATTCAAAAGCCATCATTTTATTAGCTATATTTTGCGCCATTCCTATATTTATTTAGTTAATTTAACAGACAGATTTTAAATTTGGCCAATACGAACATCGAGCAGCGCGACCAATAAAAACTATACAAGGAATAAATAAATAAAATCTTTTCAAAATTGTGAAAAAAAAATAATTATTTTAAGTATGAATTAATAAAAAGTAAATGTAGCAAAGATGTTTTACAGTTAAAAACCATTCAAAATTTGCTTTTGATTCACCGCAACATTCAAAATTTGATTTTGATTCACCGCATTTAATTCCTGTGTTATTATTATTATTATTTGACGTTAAAGAAAGCTAGGAGAGAAGACCAAGAATTTCAATTCATATTCTAATTCTAACAAATAAGTTAAGGATGATTTTCTAAACCAATTATCCTCTTAAAATTTAAAAGTAATTAATTATTAATATTATTAAATGTTAAATGAAACAAACTTTAAATTAAAAATACATTTCAAAAAACAATTCCTTTTTGAGCACCACTTCGTATGGTTAAACATGTTAARCAACATCATAAGTAAAATTCATATATGGGAGTGTGTATATTGAAATCAATTTAATACACCCAAATAAATATATAAACAAAAAACAACAATGATGCGAGAAAATAAAAATATAAAGCTATTCATTGAATAAAATTCAATAATATAAACCAATTAATGATTCCAATTGGCACGCCGCCGTCGAACCATCACATCAACATTGATGACACAACCTACCTGGCCCCTGCTTGCAATAAAACAAAATTTTTTATTATTTATTTCACGAATTTTGTTTAGTAAAGTTTACAACAATAATTTAAGCAAAATATAATTTTAAAACAGTAAAGGTTTTAGCATTTTTTTGCGTTGTTCATATACTTTGAATTAAATTTGACTGTCTTAATTCAAACAAATTAATTGGTGGCGGTGAAATAAATGTTTTATTATACGAAAAAAAAAATATTATATAAGGAATTCGCCGAATAGATTCAGATTCGACAAGGGACTACCGCAACACGTTCGCGATGTGGAGACGACGTCGGTCTCCAGAGAATGGAGGTCAGTCAAATTGTTGAATAAATTTTATTTATTTTCGTTGGTCCGGCGTAAGATACGTGCTGTCACCATATTGACTTAATTTATCTTTATTTATTAAACGTTATAATTTATATTTTAATTATTTTATCGACTCAGATTAATTATTTAGTTAAATTCTTTGAAATATTGCTTTGATGTCGACTATTTTATTTATTACAATGATTTCAGGATTGGGCATTTAGGAATATGCCATTTTTTCGGATTAGCAAAAAGTATAAAATGTTTATATTATTGATAAAAGAATTTAATTATTTTAATTTAAATTTTAGAATCTATTCCACTTTTAATGAAAATAATTTGCTGTTAATTTTGGTTTTGTATTGCTGAATTGTTGGACTTACAATTTTAAAATGTATTTGTTGCTTTTCTTTTCTTTTTGCTTCTTGTTGATTATTTCATTTTGCCGAGCATTTTGCGACAGATTTTGAAATGAATTTATTAAAAATTTATATTTTAATGCATTTTTGTAAAGGTCATGTCTTTTACGACGAATAAAATTTAAGATCACATCTGTTCAAATGTTCTTCCAAATGCAACAAAAGTTCAACATATAAACCAATGAATTTTGGTTTATTATAATTATTATTCAAAACCAAATAAAATTAAAATCGAATATAATTTGTGGTGTGCAATTAAAAGCCTGGCCGATAAGACATAATAAATTATCTAGACACAATTTTGTTATAAACCATTCGTACATTTTACACTGATTAAAATTAAAATGTAAATTAAAATAAAAAACCAAGTGAAAATCAGCTAGGCAAAAAAGATAACTTGCAACAAACAAAATAAACAATTAAATAAATAAACAGATTTAAAATGTAAAAAAGCCTTAAAAATACTCGGTTCGTTTAGCWTTAAATATTAAAATATTATTAAAATGTTTGAAATAAATTAATATGCATTTTTTATGCTTGCCGTAGCAACATTGATGTCGTTTGTGCACGTGATTGGTCAACAAAATAAAATATCAATAAACTAATAAGCTTTGAATAATGTATCATAAATAAATAAACAATTGTTTTGATTTAAATTATATAACCAACGCAAAAATTAAAAATTCGTAAAATTTAGCAAAACAAAATCGATTTGATTTTTTAAAATATTAAAGCTATTTTGGAATTTGTTATTCTTAATATGTGATAATGATAAAAAGAGTACACAAAATTACGCAAACATTTAAATTAGTGTCACATAATAAAAAAAATTAGTGCTTAAAAAAATAAAAATCTAGCAATTCTATTTTAAATATTAAAAGAATAACAAAATTATAGATATTTTCTTCCAAAAATCAAGATCCAATAACGAAATACACGAACAGCGTTGCACTTTTATAAGAGAATTGTTATGTGACGGATAAAACGAAAATTTTAATCATTAATAAAAATAACGATTTATGAAACAATTAACATTAATTTTTACGTTTTTGAGAATAAATTCATATTTTGCCATTTTCCCATAAAAAATTCATATTTCTCGCGTTTTCCGAAAATTCTTAAGATACAAAAAACGAAAATTAGCACTAAACCCCAAATTTTTAAAAAACTAAGACAGCTCACCAACGCATCAGTTTCCTCGGCTAATGACATCTATGACCACCTGTACAGGCATTACGCGGACCGTTCTCAAAATTTGTAATATAAATAATTTGCACCGATTCGAAAACCGCTTTAAATTCTCAATTTTTTATAGATTCTCTTTAAAGGTATTTTATATCCATTTTAATTATAGCAAAGCATTTTTAAAATTTAATTTAACTAATTAAATCTTTATTAGGCGTTATATATTTTTTTGGTTTAAACTTTTAATAAAGCTTTGTAAAATAATTCTTTTTTATATTTTAATTTGTGATTTTGATATTTGTTGGCTGTAAATAGGTAAACAATCAATCAATCATCGTGTTTTTTTGTTCGCTTCCAATTTTATATTTTGCTATGAACGTAGACTTTAAGGGTTATCTTTTTGCTTTTAATACTTTTTTCCACTTTCCACTTTCCTCATTTTTACTTTTTCTTTTGGCATTTAAATAAATTAAGATAAATTTATTAACTAAAAAAGCTCACCAACTCATTTATCTTTCACGAGTTTTTTTAAAATAATAAACATTCGTTGATTCCCGAGGTATGTTTTTTTGGACTTTAACATCGTTTTGGTAATTTATAATATGTTGTAAGATGTACTGCACTATAAACATCTCAATTCAAGAATGTTTTAAACAGTTAATTTCTAATCATAATGCAAATATAGAAATATATAAAAAGGATTTGTAAGAAAATTGTAGCAAAACAAAAATTTTTTTAAACAGTCAATCCGATACAGAAATGCGTAGTCTTTAACCTTCTCATGTTGCCGAACAATCTTCTGTCATCTAATTTGTACGAATTCAAAATTTCACAAATTATTTATTAAACAATAATAAAAAAAAAGCAAATAGTAGTTTTACGTACCTTTATATTTAAACAAAATAGCATTGTGTGGACGGGACAAGTTTTATTATTGCACCTTAGTAATGTAATGCAGCGGATTATGTAATTTAATTGGTAACTTTTTTTTGTCTTTTTTATTTATATATATTTCTTAATAAAATTTAAATCAAAGTTTTAAAGATCGTAATAATCTTTTTTGTGTGTTTTCTTAAATTTTTTGAACTTTACAGCATCATTTTGGCAGTATTTGGCAATAGTTGCGGAGAATCGTTCCATTTTTACAACATTTTAAAAAGCTTCTGTAACTCGATTTTTTGTTAAGAAAAAAATCATAATTTTAAAAATGGCCAATTTCTTTTTAATTTTTTATGATTTAACCATTGTTATTAAACTAAACTTATTGAATTTAATTTTATTTAGTGACTAATATTCTTGATTGCGGTATATTAATTTTCACAGTTACACTGTCCAGATTTGTTAAGCAGTTATATTTTAATAATTTTATAAGAACGCCCGCGACAAAGAAACAACATTCTGACCCGATCATAGCAAGTCCAAATTCACAGATAAATCTGGACCCAAGAATTGTTTTAAATTTTAACAATTTTGTCAGACCGGCGCAATTTTTATTTAATCTTTTATTGTTGTGAGATATATTTACTTTTATTAAAAATGTCTTTGAAGTTAAACATTCTAATTTATGTTTATTTATTATTTGCGTAAACACGATTTTTTTCTCCTTTTTTACAATTTTTTTATATTCATTTTTATTTATTGAAATTTTTTAATAATTTTTGATTTTCTTTAAATTTAGGCATTTAATCAAAAGTTTTAGTTTCGTCTTTGGCACAGAGGCTAATATTTTAATTGGGCATACAAAATTTTAATTTGATTTTATCCAAATGTTTTTATTAATACAAACCTTAATTTATTCATTTCGACAACAATTATAGATCATTAGATTTTATTGTGTTTGTATATGCGAGTTAAAATTTAGTTTACAGAATTAAAAAAGAAAAGAAAAATACGCTTTAATTTAATTGAAGCGCATGCATTTGGTTGCTTTGAATAGTTGTCAAGAAAATTTTTTATAAAGTCAAATATGGAATTTTTTTTCGCGCTGGTCGCGTAAATGTTGAGTTTTAAATTGATTAATTTCCTTTTATTTTCTATTGTAATTGATTATGAATAAATTTGATTTCTATTTCTTTAATTTAATAAATATTCTTTTTACTTTAATATACGATGTTCATATAATTAATTTACTTATTATTTAAAAATTTTAATTTAGGCAAAGCAGCCGACGACTTATTTATGTGATACATTTAATAACCAATGCAATCGAGTAATATCAAAAATAAAGACGTTCAACATATAAACCAATGAATTTTGGATTAGGTAATTAATTTTGCATCTATATAATTATAATATAAAACCAATAAAATTAAAATCGAATACTAAAATTGTCGTGTGCAATTAAAAGCCTGGCCGATAAGACATAATAAATTATCTAGACACAATTTCACTACATAAAAGGTTTTATTTTTATTTACATTTAGATTCAGGGTATTGTTTATTTATTGATATTTTAATTCATAACTCCTAATTATTATCAATTTGTTTTTAAGCCAATACTTCTGCATGCAATATTTTTAGAAAGGTATAAACAATTAACTTATGTTAGATTTATTAATGTTGTAATTAATTTACATGAAAAAAAACATTGTTATGTATTGTAATATTTAATGAATTTATATTTGGTTGAACAAACTTTGATTTATTTTAAAAATTGGTTAAAAATGAAACATTCTTTAATTGGAACTGAATTTTTTCTTGCTCATTACAGTTATAGCAACATAATTTTTGCTAAAATTCCTCGGAGAGTTGTTATGAGTTGATAAGTAATTAAAAACAATTTTTTGTTTTATCTTATATTAAGTTTTGCAATAAATTCTCTGAATTATTTTATGTTTAACAGTTAATTATAAAATTTAGAAATAGGTTTGAATATCTATTTATCAGTCCATTTCCGTTGCTTGGTGTACGGTAACAAATTACTATAGTTTTTATTCTTAAAATAACAATGGAGGAAGTAAGATTAAATTTATTCTCGTTGATAATAATTTAAAATGTTTAACATTTTTTGTTTGGAATTGTAATTATTTTGAGAAGGCGCCTACTTTTTGGCGCAAATTGTTTTAACGTGGTCTGGCCACATTCCGACTCTATGACGTCGTGGTGGGAGGCATAGCTATTTCGGAAAACAGTTCAAAGATAAATTTGTTTTTTGGGATATTTATTTTTGGCAGAATCAATTGTTAATTTATTGAGAAAATGAGGATTTTTTGTTTTAAATATAATATTTAAAAACCAAGTAATATCAATGATCGTTCGTTCAGCTGCGCATAGGATTTATTAGTTCGATAATTATAAATAATAGCGTAATCTGTGTTCATACCCAACTTAACAAAAATTGGTATTCGATTTGCTAAAACTATTAATTTAATTTCATTTATATTTTCGAATATAAATTCTTAACGACTTAGAGACCATTTGAGTTATATTAGTTATATATTTA
>MEIZ01000447.1:3699-16088 GCA_001723225.1 Globodera ellingtonae
GACCATAATGAAAATATTAATGTTTGTTATTTTTAGCGTAATGACCTTTAAAATCCTTTTGAAATTTTAATATGAAATACAATTTTATGCTGAATTCCACATGAATTAAGCATTTCTGAAAATTATCGGTAATCAGCAGGTTAACTTAAATTTAGAAATAAATTTTAAATGAAATATGTTAAATCAATAATTTTTAACTTTTATTTGTTGCCTCAAATTACCATGTTTAAGTCCAAGAACCAAACTTTTGAAAATTTTTGATTTTTATTATTCTTTAATTCCGTTGTTTTTGTAAACAATTTCCTTTCAAATTTGTTATAAACAGTAATTAAAATATTTGATCTGAAAATGTATTTTTTAAAAGAAAAAGTTGATTTAAAAGTAAAGTGCAATAAAAGGCCAAACAATGATACCAAAAGTTTAAATATACTTGATTAGGCTGTTTGCAGCATTCTTTAGTCACCAGAGCACACTTCAAGCTAACAATTTTAATTTATAGGTTTAATTATTTGAAGCTTGCACCCGTGACAGACGCTTTGCACGAAGGCTCATTCATTAAATGTCGAAATTATTGCTGAATTATTTTTGTAATTCTTTACCTTTTATGTTCTATAGATTAGCAAATTTTTTTTGGTTGATTTAAGATTTAATATGTTTTTAAACTAGACCAACCCACATTCGCAACTGCTTGACATACATGCCTTTTTTTTGTTAATATTAGGTCATGGGTTTCAAGGACGACTTCATTTATTTGTTTATTTTTTTATAAACTTTTTATTAAGTCTTCTTACAAAATAGGCTAGCCTTTATAAGTTTATTTTTGGCATTTTTATCTTTTAAATGTTTTTGATAGTGATTTTTTCATTAATGTATTTGAAAGATAAGTCCAGTCTCGTGGAATACTTAATATTTAAATCTTCGTTTGTTAATATAAAAGTAATTAAAACCCGTTCAGTATTTAAAACTATTTTTATTAAGAAATCTTTTTCATTTTTTTGAATAACAAATTGACGTTTTAATGATTTAAAATTATTTTATGTTAACATATAATTAGATTGTTCTTATATTTTTGTCATTGTGTTTTTGTTTGATCTATACATTGCTCTTTTAACCTCCTTTGCTTCGTTCATTTCTTAATTAATGGATTCTTTTTAATATTTTTTTAACGATAAAATGAAATGATACACAAGTAATAACGTTAATACAAATTTGATTGTTATTTTTTCAATTAAAATAGAAACATATTCGTTTTTTGGTTATTTAATCCAAGAAAATTTAAAATAGATCATTTAAGATTTTAATGTTTTTTTAATTTTTTAATTATTATACTCTTAATTATAAATTAAAATATATTTAAATCTAAATATCATAATGAATTTTACTTTACGAACTCAAGGATTATTAATAATAATTCTATATCAATACTATAGTAACTTTTTATTTGGCTTCATAAATAGCAACTAACATATTTTAACTTCTATAAAGGCGCAACTTAAATTTTTTAAAGTTGGAAATTCCTATACATACTGCATGACTTGTATTTTTTAAATACGCGTGCCCT
Source organism: Globodera ellingtonae (assembly GCA_001723225.1). NCBI lineage: Eukaryota > Metazoa > Nematoda > Chromadorea > Rhabditida > Heteroderidae > Globodera > Globodera ellingtonae. The sequence goes on from MEIZ01000447.1 coordinate 5,261, forward strand.
AGCTCGTGACAGAGTCGAACTTCCATTATTGTTTTCATTACTATAAGGTAATATTTGAACCTTTTATAAATATTTATTGTATGCAGCCTTATATAATACCTTTTTTCTCTAAAAGCAGGGCTGCCATAAATATATTTTACATTCTTTTTATGTTAATATTCTTTAATTTATACCTTGCATTAATTATAAAAAATTTTACACTTTTTTTGGCATTAACTATTTAAATAACTCAGTTGTAATAATTGTTAAAACAGATTAAAAAAAGCTTCAAGTTAGATTTATGATATAAAATTTTTTAGTACATTATTATTTAAGTAATCAATTAATAATTAGCGCCGAAGCCTTACTTTTATAAATGACTATATTTAGGTAATTGTTTTATTTAATCTCACATGTAATTCAAAAATATTTAGCGCATGCCTTCATTTTGCCTACTTTAGTCTTTTTTCTATTAATTAATACTTCTTCGCTTAAAAATAAACTTCATCAAATATATTTTACAGTTCATCTTGTGTCGATGTATGTTTTCAAATCCATCTTATTAAAATTGTTTCACTATTTTAAACAATTTTAAATTGATTATTTTATAATTACTGTGAAACTGCTGTAACGAGTGATAAAATAGTTGGGTTATTGCTATTGTCTGTTAATGAATTATTTATATAACCTTTATTAAAATTGCAAGTTAGTTATTGATTTCACAACTGTCTAAAGAAGACTCACAAAAAGAATAAAGTAAGTTTGCATTTTGCTTCAATGGATTTATTAATGATATTGTACGCACTGTCAACCCTGTCTGTCCGAAATCCGAGCTTCGCTTTCAAATTTTTATGAATTGATCACTGTTTCATAGCAAATAAGCCCTACAAATTATCTTTAAAAATATTTTTATGCTGTTCTATCTTTATTTGTTTTTACGTTTCAAAGTAGGGAAGAACCAGCCACTGCCAGGCTAAAGCAACGATAATTTGCTCATATATGTTTAAAAGTCAAATTATAAACTGTTTATAATACGCATGTATAATAGAAAATCTGAATTTTATCTTATAGATTTTTGATTTTTTAAGGACCAGATTTTAAAATCCGATTTAATAATTGAATTTGATTGGGCATCATAAAATTGTAATTGAACTGCCTTTCAAAATTTGTAAATATTAATATTATTCCACTTGTCGTGTGGTGTTGAATAGCAGCAAGCCTGGTCACTCCACGCCAAATCTTTTGGATTCAGTTTTGCGGTGTCAATTTGGAAATTCACACGTACGGTTTTCTGTGAAAATCGTGTTTGAACGTTTTATATTCAAGATGTATTTAAAATTTAAATTGGAATGTTTTTTTTTAAATCTTTGTGAAAATTAATATAACAAAATATTTTATTATGATAATTATTTGTGCACAATTCTCGTTACATTTATATGGTTCAGGCATTTAATTATCATATTTAAGCGAGTAAAAAAACTAAATATTAGTTGTTTTATCTTGTGTTGTATTTTGTTTCATGTTTAATATAAACTAATTCGGATTATTATAAAATATTTTACTTTCTCACACTTGTATTTGCAATTAATTAAGTTAATACTTATATTTTTTAAACAATCTAAACGTTACCACCTTTTGGTGCATAATGTTAATCATTTCAATTATACTATTATATTCATTGCATTTTGCATCTACGCGAGCGGCGGTGGTTATCACGCAGAAATACGTTTGAAGACTGTGGCGTGTGGGTGTTGTCTTTTTACCATACCGCCCGAGACACTCAGTCGACTCCAGCCGTTTGATAAACCAGTTGAAGTTGTGGCCAGCCATAAGTTTTCATTGAATTTAAATTTAAAGCTGTAGTGATTTTTATTTGGTATTTAGTATTTACTTGATTTTTATATAATTTATTAATTGAATGTATAAATAATAAAATCGACAATTACCGTTTTTAAGTTATTTTATTTTATTTAGAAAAAAGACGCTTCTGTTTTTCTAATTTATACTTCAACCTGATATTTTCTAGTTTTATTTCTCACCTTTTTGATCAATTTCAAATATTCCCAAAAGTGGAAATATTGTGAATTTCGTTTTTTAAGTAAGCGCTTCTCAAACAAATAAAAGTATTCATTCATTTAAATGGCTAATTTTTAAATATAATAAAATTAATCATTTTATTTGACACCGCCAGATTCACAGTCGTAAAAACCGTTCTCCAACCTACGCATGCAATGTGAATAAGTAGCCTTTATTTTATTTTGAAATATGATTTAGGTAACCGTCAGGGCACACACTCTAAATAATTGTTTAAAGTACATTAATAGTATTGTGATACTTAACTCGATACAGATAGAGATTTTTAATAGTTTAAATTTTTTTAAATTTCATATTTTGGAAAGTTATTAAGCGACAAATATGCGGCACCACTAAAACAAAAAGCATCATTTGTTTGTGTCAGAGGCACCGTCCTGTCTGTCGAATTCTTAATAAATTTTTTGTTTAATTGATCAAAATAAATGATTAAATAGTGTCAATTAGTTCATAATAAACAAACATAGGCAAATCTTCCACTGCAAATTATTGTGAGGTAGTTGCTGCTTCAACTTTGCTGCTTATTTCCTTGAATAAATATTAAATATTAATCCATTATCTGACAACTTAATTATGGGTGATGTTTAATTTCGCTTTTCCGTTTAAGATTTTATTGTTTCGTCTCCTTGTTTTTTTTTACTTGTTTTGAAACTTTGTTCAATCTTCTAAACGCAAGAAGCAAATTATAAAGAAATTATATTAATAATTAGATTCTTTACATATGGCTTTTTGCTTATCTTATTTATTTGTGTAGAATTTGATTGCAGTTTTCTTAGTATAGTAAAGTTAAGCTTTTTTAGAAGTTTTTGATTTTATTTAATTTTTGTATTTTATTGAATAATTTTAAATATGGGTTTGACCATTTAGTAGTTTGATTGCGCACGTAATTCGTCACATTTCCCCACTCATAAATTGAAAAAATGAAATAACTAAAATCATAAAATAATTATGATTGTTATAATAGACCAAATTAAATGAATTAAAATTTTATTAATTCAAGTTTTAACCAACACGAAAACCTTGCATATCAATTAAGCATAATGCGGAATTTAAATGTTATTTTTTAAATACTTTTTGATTTCCTCTATGATTTTTGGATCGTGGCATAAACCGCTGCTTCCTGATGAACAATTCAATCGTTTAACACTTAATAAATTAATAAATATTTTGATCAATTTTTGTTTCGTTTCGTAAATAATGCGGTTGCCCAATCCCTCCGGGCTGATGTGCTGTGACAGGCGCACGGATTTCAGGTGGTTAGCTGTTTTTGTTATATTAAGATATTTAACATTTTATATTTAATGTTTTTTTTTGTTTTATAATTTATTATTCTATTAAAATTGGTTGTATACGATTATGGTAATATTGAGTTTAATTTGTTTTTTATCTTGATTGATTGCTCCAAAAAATTGTATGTTATTTTATTTATCAATTTCGCGTTGCAGTGGCAATAACTCTTTTATTTGACTATTACAGTAATTATCATTCTTTCATTAATGCTGTTGGCGCCATTATTTTTTTTCGAGCTCCGTTTATGCAATTTAAAAATTAAAACAATTAAAAAATACCCTAACACTTCTTACTTTATATATTTTTATTTGAAATTTTGTTTTGCATTATTTTATTCATGGTATAGAAGGTTGCTTGGTTTAATATTTGGTAAAAACAAATAAGAAGATGAACTGCTGCTTGCGAGATAAAATTTCTTAATTTCGCTTAATAAATAAATGTATTTAGCGTATTTTAATCTTTAAAGTAACTATTGTATTATGTATTCTTTTTTTATTTGTTGAATTTACTTCGTTTTATATATTTTCAATAAATTCATTAATTAATTTAAATGATCAAAAAATATATTTAAATCAATTATAATAATGGGCTTCTCACATTTAAAGCTATGACTGTTTTCGACAACTTTCCTTCTGTTTGATTTTTATAAAGAATTATATAGGTGCTATTTTTAATGAAGATAATATTTTTTATTAATGCTAAATCCTTCGTATATCCATCCCCTTTTGTATTATTTTTAATTTATTTTGAATAATGATAAGCATTATTTTTTAAGTTACTATTAAAATTATCAATTCCTCTTAACCACCGTATTTCCGTTTTTACTTTCTTGGTGAAATTTTTATTTTTTTTAGCATTTCGTATTAGATTATTATGTTGTTATTTTGTAATATTTTTATATGTTTGCTATTCAATATTGCAATTTAAGCAAACATTTTAAATAATAAATGTTTTATAACATTAAGCGCCTTTTAATAGGTTTTAATATTTTAAACTTTTTTAAATAGCCTTAATATAGGTCATCAAACTTGTATATTTAAACGCTTTTTCTAAGAGACAGTCAACAATTAGTTGACAGTGTTCCAGTGTTGACTTAAATTTTAAAGTTTTAAAATAAATGACTTTTTAATGTTTTTTTGTTTTTGTTTTTATGCTTATCATTTAATATTTTAAATTAGTTTTTTATGTTCAATTTTTACATTTTTCAAAAAAACTTAAATAGAATATAAAATTGTAAGTGCGCATTAAAAAATAGTAATATCTATTATTTACAAAAAATATACAAGGTGATGATAATCAAATCAAACCATAATTTTAAAATAATTGTAAATCATACACTTACATACAATGAATGAGGTCGGAAGCCAAGTGAAAATAGAAGCGAAAGCAATGTGGCGTATTAAGCTTTATTGAATAACAAAAATTGTTATAAATGTTGGGGGTAAAATAAGAAAATATAAAATTTAGTTTATAATTCAATTACCAATGCTTTTTTTACTAGATCTATGAACTAAAGACAATGATAATTCAAAACTATAATAAGAACTTACATATTAAAATGTCTTAATTATTCTTTAAAGGTTAGAAATAACGTCGCTAAAACAGATTTAAAAAATTAAAAATTAAACAAATAAAGCGTAAATTAATTTCAAAAATAATTAAATTTATATTAGCATGCATTCTTAAATTTATTGAAACCATCGCACATGACGCTTTTGGGAAGGAATTTATTTGTTTTTAATAAACAAATAAAACGGACGTTGTTAATTGTTCCAAGCAGCCAAATCTTTAATAGTGATTTCAATCATGACAAGACAAGGGATTTCAAAAGAAATTAAATTTAACAAATTTAAACACACAAAAAAGATGATGAAATAATGCTTAATATGAAAGCCTTATATTTTTTATTGATACATAATATAAATGAAAATACTTGTACGTTATATTTACGTTATATTTGAGTACATATTTGCAACATGTACCCTTATCGTAAAATGTCGCGGCCCATTCTTGGCAATTGTTTAAAGTATTAAATTAAATACAAATTTTCATAAATACGAGACCAATATATCTTTTCTTTCAATATTTATTCGACTTTATGGGTTTTATTTGGTGAATTTAGGGTTTTATTCTTTTCGGAACCGCAGCGCCAATATGTTAACTTTTTAATTATTTATCCAATCTTTTTTTTGCTAAAGTTACGGACCAAAAAGCTACAAACCCTGGAATAAATTTAACCAAAAAATGCAAACAAAAAGAATCTGTCACCAAAATCGTACAGAATATTAAACGTTATGAATATGTAAATTAACAGCGTTCTCATTATCTTGCACAAAAATTTTAAAAATTAAAAAATAATAAACATAATAAAAATAAATATCAAATAAAGCATATCCAAATTTTTTATATAAAGAAAAGTTTCTACAAATGCAATGCTATCTATTTTTAACTAAAAAATCTTTCTTTATTCGTCATTATATGAAAAACCCAAGAAAAATTTTCGAAAATGTAAATTTATATCACAATAAAATCAAAAATCTAAGAAACAAACAGCAACATAAAATAAATACCAATAAATGATAAGTTATCATAAATATTAAATTTTAATAAATAAATTAAACAGGCTTTTACATTCAAAATTATCTTAAATAAGAGAAAGATCAAACGTCCGCTAAATAGTTTGCTTGACATCCGGTAAAGACAAATTAATAAAATAAGTTTAGATTAAGTAATATTTTTTATAGAATTGGAACTTTTGAGAAATGAAATTAAATAATAAAAAAACGTAAAATTAATGATAAAATTAATGATAAAATATTTCAAGCAAGTCAAATTAAATTGTATTATCATTGAAATGTTTGAAGGTTCGCCAATGTATTATGTATGCCGCACACTTTGGACATTTGGACGTGTGTCGACGGAAAATATATAAATCCACCGCCATGGTGCGCCCTTACCATATTGCTTATAATCTCATTAGCCCATTATTAGCATATTAATTTTATTTTAGGCATTTCTGGTCGAAGATAAATAAATATAAAAAGATCATAAATAATAAAAAAATCTAATTATAAATTAAACAAACAGTTATTCAGCATAAAGTGTGCTTAAATAATTTAGTTGCAAACGTTCAGTACATAATTTAAAACACATATTTTAACGAGAAGCTTAATAAAATCTACAATATTGAATAAAGCGAAAGCATGTCAAGCAAATCTGAGATCTATATGAATCATTATAATTATTTTATGAGTGAGAAAACTTAAGCAATGCATGCAAAACAATAAAATCGGAAGTACAAAGATTTAATATTAAATTAATAATAAAATGTAATGATTTGTTGCAAATTTCAAAAACAAATGGATATGAATAAATTTTTGAATTCTCCGAATTCGGATTATTATTTGTAAAGGTACGAATTGGGGTTATTATTTGTAAAGGTTGCGATGACACCTCGACTGAACTCACATAATTTCATTTACTCATTTTAATAATTTATAATATGACTAAAACGTGCAAATAAGAATGGTATGAAATAAAAAGTAATTGAGATGTTTCAACTTCTTATAATAAATAAAACGTAAAAAATTAAGCAGAAAAGAACTTAAACAAAACCAGTATAATAAGGAATGCACAGTCTTAAAACTAAAATAAAGAAATTTCCACAAATATTTAAATTGTTTTTTTATATTATTTCAAGAATTTGCTGCTAAACAATAATATCTATTGCCACAATTAATGAATTAAACGTATTATTTAACAAGTTTTATGTCCATTTTTGTTAAATAAATTTAAGCGATTATAATAGCTTAAATATAAAAAGATACCTTGTATCACTAATTATTGGCTTAATAAAAACATATTTGAACTTAATCAAATTGTAAAACATCAAACGCGTAATCCCGACCATGACACTAAATCAACTCGCAGTATAAGTTGAATTTTTCTAATATTTTAGCAAAGATGATATGCGTCCGCTAATATATCTACTATAAGAAAATTGCTTAAAGGATAAAATCATCAACGCTTCAAAATATATAGTGCTTTAATTGTAAAATAAATTTATCGACAAGGTTCATATTTCAAATTTGTAAGCGTAGACGACGTGAAACATTTCCAAGCGAAGATAAAAGGGCTAGGAAGTGGGTCTCAAGCATCGAAATTGAGAGGTGTTTAAAACCTTTTGAGGTTTTCGGACCGTAGAATCCGTAAATTTAGCCAAAATGGTACTCATAAATCAGCACGATGAACATCATAATTAATAGACTGACTCAAAAGGTACAAAATTATATATACTGAACCTTTTTAGATTTATTTTTGTGTTTTTAGATGTAATTACATTTAAATGTTAAAAGTCAATATGATTTCAAATTAAAGTTTTTCATCTGAATTATAGTTGTTTGTTTTAAAATTTTGTTTGTAATTTAATTTTTAATGAATAAAGTTTGTAATATATTGCTTAATTTTTATTTTTTAAATTAAATTAGCAGCTTAAAAAATAAAAATAAATAGAATAAATAAAATATAAAATACCAAAAGAAAACGTGTAATGTTTTGCGACAACTGGCAAAAAAAGAAATCGTTCGGTTTATCAATATTTTTCCTCTTAAGCTAAACGAGGTTGCGGCATGGGTGGGGGTGGGGTGATGAATAAATATTTTTTCATTTTATGCGTTTATAAATATGTTTTATTTGAAAAGAAAAAAATTAAATTAAATTTTAAAAGTGTCCCTCAACAGATATATCTTACTAAATTTACAACTATAGTAAGAAAACCCCAATCATGGTCATATAAAATAAAGGTTCAAATCTGTAAATGACTTAATATGTAGTATTTGAGAAGATAAATGTTGGCATCAAAATGAACAATTTGAATATTAAAATCTTGTTTTTTTTGCAGAAATTTAGTCATTTGTTTTTTTTAAATAATTTGCCTAATAATAATTTTAAAAACACTGGACATAATATCGGTCGCACAAATGGCAATTTCATAATTAAAATGAAAAGTACCGGACTAAAAATCAATTAAAATTTCAAAACTAAAAATATATAAATATGAATGATCTGCGAGCCGTAGAGCATCAAAACCCTTTTAATAATTACGTAAATTGAAACATCGGGGTCGCAGTTTGAGCACTGTGCCCTACCGCCGCAGATTAAGATATTAAAATAAAAATAATTCAAATCAAAAAAGAAAGAAAATGGAATAAATCGTTCAAATCTAATGAACAAAATTCTAAAAATAACCTTTAATACCAAAAATCAATTAATTTATTAAAAAAATTTATAAATACAATTTACAAAAGGAAATTTGATAATAATGACAAAAAAAAATTAAAATCTATGATAATCATCGAATTTAGCAAACAACCTAGTAAACAATTAAAGAATCCAACAATAAAAATTAGAATAAATTTTTAAGATCAAAAAAATTAGTGACAAGTCCATCTCCGCTTAAATACCTTGATATATATTTATATGAAAAACTTAATTTCAATAAAAAGAGAAGGCAACATTATTTCAAGTCCGAAAGTAATTTGAATAAAAAAAATTTAGAAAGTTTTACTAAACTATTTTGGTCAAAATTGGATTGAAGAAATTTATATTAATAATATTTTTTACAAAAAAATTAAACTTTGTAAAAAAATATAAAATGTATGCAATAATGCAAATAGTTCTACTTTCAAAGCAAAGTTTTGCCAAAGTAATTAAAACAAAAGTTAAGTAAGTACATGGAATTCCACGTCTTTTCATTATAGACACCAGTATAAAACATGAACAAAAACATTATGTACAAAGAAACATAGAAATGCAACCATGTCGGGACATCGCGAAAACTGAAACAATTAAAAATATTGAAAAATTTGATGAGAGAATAAAATTAAAATAATGAATGAAAAGGGGGCATCGAAACAATAAATAAGCCTCTGATATTAATAAATTTTTAAAATATCAAAACGAATAAAATGAAACAAATATCAAAATGAGAAATAAAATGTAACCCAAAAATTTAATGTCTGAATGTTGTTTAGAACTTACTGATGATTAACTCTGACGAAGCACAACTAAATATTAACATTTAAAAAATTGTAAAAGGCATGAAAAGAAATTTATTACTTTTAGTAGCCGTTCTTGTGAGGAGGTCACAGTTATTYTAAAAACATATGCTAAAAATGAATTGAGGATGCAAGGTGTAAGTAATCAMTCCAAAATATTCTCTGGGTTTAACCCGGCAAAAAACGTAAAAAATATGGCCAAAACTAATTCAAAATAAAATTTTATTATAAAAATAATAAATTAAATCTGTTAATAACTATAGTTTAATTTTTAATGGAATGATAACATTCATTTTTTGAAAAAGCCTCAAAAAAATTTCTAAGTTGATATGCTTTTATTTTATTTTAAAATGATTTAATGTAATTGACGACAACACTCATCCTGATTACCCGTGGCTATGAATAACATGTCTCGAGTAAAATCCATTAATTTATATTCAATCAAATCATCAAAATGAAAGTGTAAATGAATTTTTAAAATTGAAGTGTTTTCGTTTGACATAAAAAACATGAGTCGATCTGCCCTTGACGTAAGTGTAARACGTCATCATCAAAATAACAAAATTTGCGTAAAACATGAATAGAGTTAATGGAATGAACAAGTTAACTAACAATAAATTTTGGCCAAAAATGACAAACGATATGGAAAGAATTAAATAAAAATTATTCGGAAAAAACTAATATTTGTTGATTAGTCAATATTAAAATTCTGAAAAAACTAATATTTGTTGATTAGTCAATTTTAAAATTCAACAAATTAATAAAAAACATGAAATATCCATAATAATTACTTTATGACATAGGTCCGTGACGAATTATTTGTGTTCAGCCGGAAACCGGGAGTACAGAATACATTTGACATATCAAAGTAAAATTTTATCAAATTTCTTTGCAAAAAAATTTAAAAAAGATTCAATGCCATAACATTTTTGCAAAACAAAATTGTTTACTTTCGATAAGTATAATTTATAAATTATATAATTGCAGATTTTTGAAATAAAAAATACGAATAAAAAAGTTTAGCTTTAAAAAAAATTATTCAACTCAAATAGGTAATAAGGTTTGATTAAAATAATAATAATACAAAAAATATAAATAATTAACTTTTTCACATTAAAAATGAATTAAACATTACAATAAATACTAAATAAAAATAATATTTTTGTTGACTTATATTATTAATTTTTTTAAATTTTTTGTTTTACAAATATATTTAAACTCACATAATAATGCATATGCCCAATACGTTACTTAAATGAAGGCTAAAATATCTAATTTATGACCTTAAATAATTCCAAGATTTCACCGATTTTTTTTGCCAGTTTTATTATTAGTTTTAAATTTTATAGTTCTATTTTAAACAATTATATTGAGAAATAATGATTCTTATTATTTGATTTTTGAATGAATTT
>MEIZ01000448.1:8434-23446 GCA_001723225.1 Globodera ellingtonae
CCATTTTTAGAGACTGGCGAGACTTGATGCCGACCTGGTGCGGACTCTGTTTTGGAGTAAAATATTTTTAAAAAATCAAAGAAAACCAACAAAAAAAACATAATTTAGCTAAGACTTAACGTTTCGGAATGAGAAGTGTTTACAGCGACAAAATTTATGGTTGAATTTGTGATAATTTCAAACCATTTTTAAACGTGATTGGCTTGGGCTCTGATAAAGACACATTTTTTATAAGATTTTGATTGAAAGGCTTATGTGTACAGATTGACGGGGGCTGGTGGTGGTTTTGGTCCTGAAGAACCCGAAGCGACCGATAAATGTGAATAAACAGCCCCCACGGGGGCAACGTCACTCAAAAAATTGGAGCAAAAATGACATTCAAAATTTGATGGTGTGAGACAATAAATTGGAGACATTGAGAATGGGGTAAAATCTGCTGCTGAAGGTACCTAATGCAAAAAAAAAAATTGTGGGGTCCAAAAAAAGTACATTAACTTTGTAATGAAGATTTGATAAAAATTTAGTATTTGATTAAAATCAAATAGGACGAAGACCCAGCAATTTAAATTTTATTTTTTAAATCACAATAATAAGAGAAGTTTAATATACGTAAATATGATTAAAATAGATTATTATAAAATGTTCAATTTTTAAAGTTTAATGATCATCGATTTTGGGTGCATTTTACCATTAAAGTTTTTAAAACGAATTGAATCACTTTGCTTTTTTCAAATCAAATGATTCGTCTCATTTAAAGCTTTCAAATGGCATATTGTTTCTTTAATTTGGTTTAGTTTAAAAGTTAAAGCCTTTCAAATTTGCTGGCACTTTTTTGACAAATTTTGCTATTTAGCCAATAAAAAACATCAAAAACAAAGCAAAAGACAATTCATTTTAATTTATTCACTTTTTGGATTGGCTTTTCGATAATAATTAAAGATTTATATAACAATATGATCGATTGACTATTTTTCTAAACGGCTTCAATTAGGAAAAAGCGTTTGATCACAAAAAATTTCTCAAAATTTGTCCCAATCGTTGTCCACGAACTGCTCGTCGTTCACCGACTGCTGATCAGCTGAATCTTCGTCATCTTCAGTGCTAATGGCGGACGGATCAGAGCCGTTGTTGTCGCAGTCGCGCACTTCGGGCTCAATTGGCACGCTAAAAAGATTTGTTTTTTATTATTTTGATAATTATTTTAATAAAATCAAAAAATTACCGATTTTCATCGTTGGCCTGCGCAAACCCGATCCGATTTTGGCCAACATCAAACACCGTGTAATAGCGGCCTTGAACAAGCAATGATTAATGAAATTTTCCAATTTCTTGACGACTTAAATTCTGAAAAAAAATTTGTCTTTTACCAATGAACACATCGCCAAGGATCCATTGTACGTCAGCACTTGCTGGCAGTTCCAGTCCCATGAAGCCAGAGCTGCAATTTAAATGTTTTATTATTATTTTTGATTCCAGCATTATTATGTACAGGCATGTTGTTCGTCCCCTGGAGGTGATCTTCCACACATAGTCCTTGCCCTTCAATGTGTACGCCTTGCCGCCGATGTTGAATGAAATGTCGGGAAGGGTCGGGATGCGATTGCATGGCACTGTATACTGAAAGAAAATGCTAAGTTTTTCAAAAATTTTAAATTGGATAAAGTGTTTTAGATTTAAATTCAAATATCAAATTAATAAAAATGGCAAATATAAATTATCGATTAAAATAGAATTTAAATTAAAAATTACAAACTTCGCCCTGCGAAAGTGCGGTGGCACCGATGTATTTGTGGATTTGTTCAATATCTTTTTGCGGTCCAGCAATTAGGGAGGTGCCTGAAATGTTTAAAATTAATTTTAATTTTAAAAAATGCCAACCCGTGTCAGCAATCGCTTGGCATCCATTTTGGCAAGCGATGACGCTTTGTTTATCATCAGTGACTGAGTCCATCTTTAAAATAGTGAAATGTGCCTTTTTCGTCACTTTTTGGGCCTTTCGTGTTTTTATAAAAAATCAAAACAGAAAAAAAATTGAATTTTACAACTTTTCCAAACAAATTTTTGGGTTGGTGATAATACCTAACTACAGTTTTTCACCCACAAAACTACAGTATACACCTTGAACTGCCAGAAGGTCTGGCTTGTGACTGGAATGTAAGTGATCGGCGCCACAAAGCGTCGTTGATCGGTGCCACCCATGGTCATCTCGCCACCAAATTCGGAAGATGGGTCGCTAAAAATAAAAAGCAGTCAAGATCCGAGCATTTTCTGATCATCCAACAAGGCTCAGGTGGAAGAAACACTGATCAAACTATAACCATAAAATGATGGAAAACTAGTCTGATCATAACCATGACATATGGAAAACTGATCAGATCTGATCATAACCATAACATTATGGAAACACTGATCAGATCATTGTCTGATCATGCCTGTGGCTTGCTGGAAACACTGATCAGGTAATCATGACAATAATCACACCCATAATTTTATAAAACCACTGATCGAATTGTCTGATCATGACTGTAACCTAGCGGAAACTGTGATCAAATCTTGTCATTCCAAGGCTAATGTGGAAAGACGGATCAGAAAGCCCCTTCTAACTGATTGATCAACTCCAACCGGTTAAGCCAAAATGAGAAGACTGGCTCCTGCACTTTCTGTTGGGCGACCAGGTTGTCGAACACGGTCGACAGTTTCTGCACAGAAATTGCCGGGTATGCCATGCCGAGAATGCCGTCCGCTTTGGTGTGTACAAAAGTGTCGCCCGGTTCACTGAAAATTATAAAAATTTTGAACAATTTTTCATTATGCCAACTCGAACCTGGTAGCCTCGGCAAACTCTTGAATCTCCACACAACGGTCCATGATGCACACCTTATCCTTTGAGACAAAGCTGAAAATTTAAAATTTGCTTTTGATTAAATTTTATAAAAATCTTTCTACCGTACCCTTCCATCGATCCGGCACCGTATTCAATGCTCACTTTGCGCCCGTCCGGTTGGTAGGTGGACGACTTGGAGCTGTCATATTTGTTGTGATAGCCTCAAAGGTATTTTAATTTGAAAAAAATGTTGAAAATTTTGAAAACTCCTACGGCATGCGAGGTTGAAAAATGAGCATTTTTTGGACGGCACCCAAAGGTTGGAGGAACCGGTGTCGAAGATGACGGTGAAGTTTTGTGGCGGTGAACCGATGGAAATTTCGCCATAATATTGGGCCTGCAATAGATTATATTATTCAAAATATTAATCAATCATGATCAGGCTATATGACGTATGGCTAATTTAATCTTGATCACTGATTAGCGAGCTCTGTTCACGCCTTATTTTTAATGCAAATTCCATAATTTTGGAAATTTGCCTTATTGTTTGCCATAATTACTTGTCATAATTTTGCCATATATTAGAACTTGTGAAAATTTTCAATTTTTACGGAAAAAATGATTTTTTCGAAGGTGAGTTGGCCGCCCTGGGGGGGGGCAACCTCACAATTAACCGAAAAACGTACGCCTACCCCTAACGTTCGTAAATTTGGGGATCCCGGCCGAGCTTTTTTTTATAATTTTAGTTGACTGATCATTGATCAATTCAAGACTGAAAAGAATTACCTAAATGTGGCCTGGCTTTTACAGTACCAAGTGGATATTTCAGTCTCAATCACGACCCGCTTAACTCTGAGGAGCGGGCAATTAAAATTTGAAAAAATTAACGATTTTTTAGAAAATTTTTGAAAGCCTCAATTTTCAACAACAAAAACCCACGTCCATATAGTTGTGCAACACTGCGTCAATGCCAACTCGTGCATCGACATCAAATGCCACACTATCTCTGGACAATTTGTTGCTGCTGAACAGACGTTCCAAACGCTGGCGCAACGCTTCATGGAGATGCTTCAGGTACTGCTCCAACGACCCGACAGCCGCGAGACGCGTGCGGAGGGTGTCCATGCGACGAAGCGTCACACTAAAATGGAGTTTTATTTTTTAGTAATAGAATTTTCGTTATTTTTGAGAAAACAACTTATTCATCTTGATGGTATAATAATAAAAATATTCTATTGTAATAAATTAAAACTTTACATTTCCTACCACCAACAACTCGCCTTGTCATTCCGTCCTCCACCTGCTGCCCATGCTGATGGTGATCGCGACTTGCAGCGCCGATGCCGAGCAGTGCGACTAAGCTGAACAACGCCAGCACCGTCGCGAATTTCCGGGCCATGTTTTTTTGCTATAGTTTTCAAATTTTGAATTTTTTTTTAATTAAAAACAATTTCCATCATTTTTCATTGGGCGGGGAGGGGGAAGTAAGCCTTTCAATGTTTGAACCATTTTTAGAGACTGGCGAGAATATAAGTAGGTAGGTGCCCGGACCGATCGAGATTTGTCGGGATTTTTGGAGAATCTCGAACAAAATCGGGTCGTTCCACAAGTCCAGACTCTGTTTTGGAGGTTCAGCTGATTGTGTTAAAATATTTTCGAAAAATCAAACAAACCGAAAAAAATAAAAATAATTTAGGCAAGACTTATTAGCTCTGTGGAATGCATGCATTACACCAACAAATTTATGGTTGAATTTGTGATAATTTCAAACCATTTTTATACGGACATTGAAGTCCATTTGATTGGCTTGGGCTCAGATAAAGACACATTTTCTATAAGATTTTGATTGAAAGGGTTCGTCGTCGCAAACATTTGAATGGTTTTATTTGCTAATTGATATCTCTACATATGACGGGGGCCTGCTGGTGATGGTTTTGGCCCGATGACCCCCCCCCAGCGACCGATAAATGTGAATAAACAACCCCCACGGGGGCAACGTCACTCAAAAAATTGGAGCAAAAATGACACTCAAAATTTTATGGTGGGGGGGGCCATTGTGAATGAGGTACAAATCTGCTGCTGATTAAGCAGAGAAACGGCGGCTTTACTGCCCCCAAAAAATGCGGAAAATAAACACTAAAAATTGGAGACAAAAAAAAAAATTGCAAAAAAATCGTTGACGGGGCGGGGCTTTGTTATGTTTAAAATTTGAAATAATTAAAAATGATATTAATAAAAAAGTCTGATTATTTTAAATAAATTTAATGAGAACAAAGCAAAAACAGGGCGCCCGAGCAACCGGGCCAATAGTCAAATGTGCCGTGTTTTAGGGCGAGTTCGTTTTATTTGAATAAAAAATTCTGTTTAAACTCAGCAAAATTCGAATTTTACTAGTAAAATTAGAAACTTACGTTTTTCTTTATTGTTTTTATATTTATTTTCAAAAAAAATGGACTTTAAATTTTACTAATTAAATTCGAATTTTAACTAAAATTAAATTTTGTGAAGGTATTCAAATAAAACTAACTCGCCGTTTTATTTAATGTTTTCATACTAGGTTTATTCGAATAAAACGCCGATATCTACATACAACCGGTATTTTTTGCTATTTTTATTCCATATTTCAGGGTAGGCATTGAAATTTTTTTTTAGAAGTACACCAACACCAAAAAAAAAAATTATTAATTTTTTAAGTTTAAGGATCGTCGATTTTGGGTGCCTTTTACCTCTCAACTTTTAAAAAAAAATGGCATATTATTAAGAAATTACTTCAAAACGCTGAAGATGAGCGAAAGCGTAAAATTGTTGCCAAATTCCACGCTGAAAGACGAATTTATACGAAAAGAAAACAAAAGAATGCGTTCAAATTGAAACAAAAATTGCTAAACANGCTGCTGATTAAGCAGAGAAACGGCGGCTTTACTGCCCCAAAAAATGCGGAAAATAACACTAAAAATTGGAGACAAAAAAAATTGCAAAAAAATCGTTGACGGGGCGCGGGCTTTGTTATGTTTAAAATTTGAAATAATTAAAAATGATATTAATAAAAAGTCTGATTATTTTAAATAAATTTAATGAGAACAAAGCAAAAACAGGGCGCCCGAACAGCCGGGCCAATAGTCAAATGTGCCGTGTTTTAGGGCGAGTTCGTTTTATTTGAATAAAAAATTCTTTTTAAACTCTGCAATTCGAATTTTACTAGTAAAATTTGAAACTTACGCTTTTCTTTATTGTTTTTATATTTCTTTCAAAAAAAAATAGGACTTCAAATTTTACTAATTAAATTCGAATTTCACTAAAATTCAATTTTGTGATGGTATTCAAATAAAACTAACTCGCCGTTTTATTTAATGTTTTCATACTGGGTTTATTCGAATAAAACACCGATATCTACATACAATCGGTAGTTTTTACTATTTTTATTCCATATTTGAGGGTAGTCATTGAAATTTTTTTAGAAGAACACCAACACCAAAAAAAAAATTAATTTTTTAAGTTTAAGGATCGTCGATTTTTTTTGGGTGCCTTTTACCTTTCAACTTTAAAAAAAAAATGGCATATTATTTCTTTAATTTGGTTGAGTTTTAAAAAGCCAAAAAAACATCGAAAACAAACCAAAAGTAATTTCATATTTAAATTTAACTTTTTGGGTTGGCTTTTCGAAAATAATTAAAAGATTTATATATTTAAAATAATTATACAGTGTGATTTTTCTAAACGGCCTTATTAAAAAAGCATACAGAGTCTGATCACTCTGATAATGCCAAAAATCGCGAAGAACGGAATGAAATAATGAAAGAAATTACTTCAAAACGCTGAAGATGAGTGAATGCGTAAAATTGTTGCCAAATTCCACGCTGAAAGACGAATTTATACGAAAAGAAAACAAAAGAATGCGTTCAAATTGAAACAAAAATTGCTAAACAATCAAAAGTCAATCGCAAAAAAAAAGCAAAAAAATTTGGTATAGAAATTTGATCAAATGAATGAAAGCCAAGTTAAAGCGGGCCGGAATCAAAAATCATATCATCACGAAATTGATCAAAAGAGTTGGGCCTCAGTTTTGTAACAATTTAAAATTGGAAACGGAACTTGGCCAAACCAATGCCTTAGCCCAAATTTATTGTTTATTCATTAATTAAAAATTCTTTTACAACCCAAAAACAAAAAGCCCCACCCGCGAACAACTGCAATTGATGAAATGTTAATTATGAAATTAAATGATATTAATAAAAAGTCTGATTATTTTAAATAAATTTAATGAGAACAAAGCGCGAAGCGTGCCGAGTTTGTCCGACCAAGCGGCGGGCGGCACACCAAACTGGCCGCCGTAGTCGAGTTCAAGTGTGCCGTGTTTTGGCTAACATTTTTAAACCATACTTTTGTACTTTTCCTTTGCTTGTAACAATATTATAAATCTACAATCGTTATTTAGCCCATTTTCCGCTATTTTTAGTCCATATTTGAGCGTAGCCATTGAAAATTGTTTTTAAAAAAGTAAACCAACACCAAAAAAAGATTAATTTTTAATGCTTAAGGATTCTCGATTTTGGGTGCCTATTACCTTTCAACTTTTAAACGAATTGAATCACTTTTAAAATATCGAAATCCCGGTTCCACTTTTTGAAATATCGAATTCCGTCCCGGTTTTGTAAATATCGGAGTCCGTCCCGGTTTTTATATCGAAATCCCGGTCCCGGTTTTATTTTAAATCTTCTAGAGAAATTTTTTCATTTTTTTGAATAATTAAATTGTCGAGATGACCTTATCAATTTCAGAATATAAAGAGACAAAAAAAGGAATTATTTAAAATTAGTTTTTTATATATTTTTTTGCAACTTGAGACAAAACGTGATTGGCAAGATGACATTTCATCGACGCGACATTTCATCGACTAAGCGAAAATCCAATCCGTGTTCGATATTAGTCGAAATGAAAGTCAAATACGGATTCTACGGCTCCTAAACTCCTAAACCGATGCGAGGGCATAATGCATAGATTTTGGTTAGAAAACGCCGACGGCATAATGCATAGATTTTGATGTTTAGAAGGTTTTTGAAAATTTTAATGCAACTTTTTCTGTAGGACAAATAAAAATTTGATTTAGAAAACGCCCAAATGCTGGGGAAAACACTCTAGGGCATTTAAATTCGCACAATTTTCAGAAAATTGCAAATTTTTCCAACAAATTTGAGGCGCTCTCCAAGTTGCCATTGATAATGTTAACAGCAATCCAAAACAGAGTTTATATTTTTTGAATGAAACTCGCAATTTTGGGGCATAGATTTTGGAAGTTTTCTGGCAATTTTACTGAAAAGCGAATTTTTCGCGAATTTAATTAAGATTTTTGGACACATTTTTTCTATGCTTTGTTTTCAGGCCCTGAAGATTTCATGGACCATTGGCAAAAGGGTGCCAAAGTGTTTATTGGGCCCGAAGTGAACTGACGGACCGAGGCCTCAGTGACCGCGGCGCAGAATTTGCCGCTGATCTCGACAAATGCAAGGGCCGGACCATTTCGGACAAGAAAAAGTGAGCAAAACCGCTGATAATACATTTAAAACATTTAACTCGAAGAAAGACCGTCGGGAGTCTTGATTTCCATTTTTTGCAGGTATCCAACTTTTGCGCGCACAGTGCCCGCCGAGTCGGTGATCGCCCGCTCGTTCATGACACTGTTGGAGCACTTTCGATGGCGCAAATTTGCCGTGATCTTTGAGAAGCATCCCGGCTAACCAGGCACTGATTTTGGGGAGGGGAGGAATGACACTTTGTGTTGTCGATTAGGCTGATCAAATTCAATTTTTAGTAAATTGGATCAAAATTTGATCAATATTTAGCTAGATATGATCACTGTTTCGCTGTAGCACATGATCAAAGCACAGACGCTATTCAACTCCATCAAACGCATGTTGGACAACGACAATAAGCGGAAACAGCGAAACTGGCACAACAAAAAGGCAAGACAAAAAGCCCCCGCACAACATTTGTTGAGAATTTTTTTATTTTTGAAAAATTTCTTCTTTAGAATTTTTGCATATCATTAATTGAACAACACTTCTTTGCAAGGTAACCGAAAGTCATGTTCGTCAAATTCAACAAATTGTGGCCGAGAATCGGGCGGGCGAGTGACCTTTGGCAATGTGCGGCTGTTCCGGCACATTCTGCTTGAAATGGGCGAGATGGGGTTGATGCAGAACGGCGAGTACGCGCTCGTCTACTTGGACACGGATTACAATTGGTCCAGTCATCCATTTACATACAAACATATTTATGAATATATATTTTATATTGATCAGCACTGATTTGTGAGTGAGAAAATAGGGTCCTCGAAACCGACCGACCGACCGCCGGGGTCCGGCGCCGGGTCCGCCCGCAATTCGGATTAGGATTTTCAAGATTTTTTACCGGGCACTTTTCTCGAGAGTTTTGATCACTGAGTTTTTCTTTCTATGAGCTTTGGCATGCATAAATGAAAATCCTTCAAAAGCATTTTAATTTTTCGAAAATTTATGTTTCAATTTTAGGCTAAATGTTTATCACGCAATGAACAACCATTTTCTTCGAAGTAAGTGAAAAAAAATTGATCTAAATTAACAAATGTTGTCACTATATTAAAGACACATTGCGCACACTAACCGAGACTTGGGACACCTGAACTCCCCCGTCGGCGACTCGTCAACTATTCTCGATCTGCATTGGCAGTAAGCCATTCAAAATTGGAGACCCGGCCTTTGAGTACCAGCGATTCGGAACTTGGGCAGAGAATGGGACTAGTGATCAAAGCCAGAGAACGGACCTAGAAGACCAGAAAGTGGATTGTCATCATTTTAAAATTGAATCCTTGGGTTTTCTGATGCCTCTGCCCCCCGCTTCACTTTTGTTGTAGCTATTTTTTGTTCTTCCCGTCTTCTTACAATTTGCAATTTCAAAAATAGAAAAGTTTTCGCGATATTAATTTAAATTCCTTTTTTAAAAGTTAATTGCTTATTACGTTTTTAATTGTTTTTCACAAAATTTATTACCTAAATGCGGTGTTTAGACTCGTCCAGAAAAAAATGAACCCGCTGACGACAATGGAGGTGGGCTTGTTTTAATAATTTTATTTTTGGCCAACAAATTTGAAACTTTGAATTGTTTCTCACATTTCTCTAGCTCAATTATTATTGGCGTTAATATTGTATTACCTATGTTCTAAAAGGCATCAAATGGGTACAGCGATCAGCTTTTTTAATACAAAAGAAAGAATGCTTTTCCACTCAAATTGTTTTACTTCAGTCAAATATTTTATTTTTCGGGTTTTTATAAGGGAATATATATCAATTTGAGGATTTTTCAAATAAGTCTCTGTTCCGGCTGCCTGATTAGCTCTGAGTGGGGTACTAGTAAAGTTTGCAGCATATATTTGGGACATTGTTTTCAAATGTTTTTTAATTGTTTTAGAAAGTCTCGAGAAAGTGTTCTTAGGGGTTTTTGGGGGCGAAACAAACCGCCGAATGTGACCTCCATTTTCATCGATTTCGAACCCCTGGATCGGAATGCGAACATTTGTCGCAAAAATTTTAATTTTTCCATAAGTAATTTTAGTGTCAAAATCGGTCCAATAAGCACSATTCGATTATTTCCTGGTTTTTTGTTGTAATTTTGTGTTTTTTTGAAAAACTGGAAAATTAAAAATTTTTTTTTCAAAGTTTGAATTCGGATCCGGGTGTTCGAAATCGGTGGAAATCAATTCCTACGCGCTCGAAACCCCCTAAAAGAACCCTTTCCCAAACTTTCCAAGCAATTAAAGATTTTTTGAAATAAAGAGCTTAAATATAGGGAAGKATACAATTCTACCATAACCTCGGAGCGATCAAATAATGTTTTGGATTTTTTGTTTTTTACCTTCTGGCCTTTGTGTTAATTACCTCTCATTCTCTTTTTTTGTGGTTCAGTGCGGTCTTTGTGGCTATCCGATATACACGACTTGAAGCTGTTCGGCCTACCCGCAATGACTTTTCCCTACCCGTTGAACCTGCCCCCTTTTGACCCAAAATCCATACGATGTTTTTTATTTTACCCGACTCGAAATCTGACCCGACATTTAATTGTTGTGCGCATCATTTGAGATGTAATTTCCTGAGTTTTGAGAAATTGTGTAGTTTTTAATTTTAATTAATTTGAGAAGTCATGTAATTTTTATTTTATTTGAGAAGTCATGTAATTTTTTAATTTTGTTTGAGAAATCGTGTAGTTTTTAATTTTAATTGAAAAGTCATGTGGTTTAATTTTAATTTAGAAATATTTTAATATGTAGAGATACGCCGTGTTTAATCATCTTTAAAAGATGCTAATTTTCAATGTTTATGTATCTTTAACTTCAGCTTTAATGGCAAAACGACATATTTGTCAGCAATCATTAGCAATGAGTTTCATCATTGTTTTGAAACAGAATCTCCTCTACATATTAGTTCGTTTTTTATGCATTTTGTTTTTGCATCAAAACTCGTGATGCTATTCGAACTCGAGGACAGATTTTTTTTTCTTAAGCCCAATCTGAGATTAATTGCCTGCGGCAAAATTGTCGTAAAACATCTTTGACTAGCGTCAAGATTGTCGGGCTAAACACTTGATTAAGCTGCTGCATTTCATTCAGTCATGGTTGTTTATCGCTGTAGGGCATTTATCTCAATTATATTTCATTTTATTGATTATTTTTATCATCTACTTATAACTGAGACCAAAAATTTCCAATTTAAAAAAGTTAAACTCAGTTGTTTTTAACACTCAAAAATTAGCCATCAATTTTTCTAATTTTCGTTGGGCCTGGAAAAATCATTTTATTTTGTTTTAAAGAAAGCCACTTTTTGTGCCAAACATTCGTTTACCATTTCAGTTGACATATCTTATAACTAGGGACCGGATTTATATGAAGATCCATAGTTTTTAAAGACTTGGGATGGCGCCAAAATGCCAAGAATATTGTTTGAAGCTTCTAGAATTAACTTCATAATTAATATTTCTTGTATTTTTATGGCTGATTATTCTTCTTTTTAATTAAATCTTTTCTTATCTTTATTTGTTCACTAATGATATTTTAGGCGAATACACCTATGCAAAAGAATATTCAATGAGCGTAAAAATATCGGAATCCGTCCTATTCCCAGTTTTTGAAATAACGAATTCCGTCCCAGTCCCGGTTTTTAAAATATCGACATACCGATCCCGAGTTTAAAATATTAAAATCCGTCCCGCTCTCTATTTAAATTTTTATTATTGTCATTTAGAAAATCGACGGTTCTATTCTTCTTGACTTTTGAGTTTTGTCTAAATGTTTCTTCTATCTTTTCTAAGTTAACCCGTGCCAATTTTCTTTGTTTCGTTGGTCAAATATTCACTATCAATTTTTCTTTTGAACAAACATTTACAGTTGTCTGTGCCTATAAAAGTAGTTTAATTGATATGTATGGAGTGCATAATTTTGGAATTCCGAAGCATATCAGTGTTATATGTGTAGAATGTTGACTCCGCGGAAAGACGTTCTTCCAAGCCTTGAACAAATTGAATGGAAATGATGTCTTTCGTTAGACTTGGCCTATTCAGCCTGATGATAATAGTTAACTATACTTTGAAATCGCCAAAGAACCGTTTCAGACCCAAGAGCTGCCATAAGCAAAGCTTTACATGAAGCACAGTAACAACGCAAACTCATCAAATTCCTTTCCTTTCAATGCCCACATTGGCATCAACGGAGGGCGGCGGCCAGCATTGGCTTCCGCGGGAGCTCACTTACGAAAAAGCGGATTTTTGGATGGGTTTGCTTGGAAATTGTTATTTTTCAAACATAAAAGTGCGTAAAGAGCATTAGAAGAGTGGAATGTTTCAATGAGATTACTCGGTCTATCATTTTTGTTTTTAACATATTTTTTTTCTCACGCGGCACATAGCGGGGGGGGGGGAAGAAGCGGTTTTGGCTTTCACGGAAGCCATCAATTTTTGAATAACAATAAATCAAATAAATAGTAAATGAATTTTTTGACAACTTTCACACTTTTTCCTTTGCATTTTCAAATGCCAGCTTTGCCCTACCCGTTTTCGGGCCCTTTTTTTTGGCATATTCAACATTTTACACTTTTTATTGGCCATTTGTTTAACTTTGGCACTTCTCTGACTTTTTTCCCTTGGCATTGGGGGCGTGAGCTGTTTGCTAACAATAATTGCCTTCTTTTCTTATTCTTTTGGCCCTATTTCTTTTGGTGCCACCTTTCCCTTTCATTCTTTTTTTGGCACTTTTCCGTTGAGCTTATTTATTCCCATGGCAAAATCCAATTATCACTTTTATTTGGGTTTTTTTTATTCCGGCACTTACT
This sequence comes from Globodera ellingtonae, assembly GCA_001723225.1. Taxonomy (NCBI): domain Eukaryota; kingdom Metazoa; phylum Nematoda; class Chromadorea; order Rhabditida; family Heteroderidae; genus Globodera; species Globodera ellingtonae. The sequence goes on from MEIZ01000448.1 coordinate 21,611, forward strand.
CTCAACGGGTTTCACGATAAAGGCTTTTTTAAAAAGTAAAAAATTGAGCTTCTGCAGCTTTTTAAACCCTCCAACAATGTATAGCATTTTAGGAACGCGAACGCGCTTTTGAAACCACCATTTTTCCGCCTCTAAACCGACCAGCAATGTTGCTTAGAGTGCATGCACACAACATGCCCTTCATTCTTTTCAACCAATATGGCGTCTTATCAGACGATAATTGTTACATGTTTCAAGTGCTTATTATGTTGGACCGAAGCAAATTTAGGCGTTCGCATATGAACGTTTTGGTAAGTCTCGAATGAAAAAAGCCGAAAATGAATAATTTATTTTGTAGATTTATTTATTTATTTACAGCACGCACGGCTTCGCGACCGCCTTGATGAGAAATCCAACGAGATGAAAGACGACATCTTTCCTGGTTCCTTGGACCAATTTTATGCGACGTACCAGTACAGCCAGGTGGGGTTGGTTTAACAATTATTAAAAATTTTACCATTTTGTCCATTTTTGCTTATTGGTCCATTCTTTTATTTTTCAAGGCGTTCGTTATGCTGCACTTAGAGTATGATTTCGTCCCTCCAGTCAAGCTACACGAGGACTTACAATCTTTGCTGAATTATCTCGTCACGTTTGTGGACGATACATATCCCAACGAACAAAACGCGTGAAGGAAGTTGGGATGATTTCAGATTGGATTGAGAAGCGACCTCTCATAATTGTTGACATTTCTTTTCAGTGGTTAGGAAATTTGTTAGACCAAAGCTAAAGCTGAAACCGACAACGCTAAATTTTTCTAAAATAATGAAAGGATTGGATTTTTAGGTATGTACAAAATAATTAGCTTTTGCCTTTGTAAGCTTCTAAGCATTGCATGCATTCGAATGATATCGAAAATGGGAATTTAGACAAATATCTGTCCGGATAGGGGGGAGGGGTTAGAAATTGATTTAAACAGAGACCATCTCATCTTAATAAATTCGAATTTAGAGTCCAATTTTTACAAGAATCTGATGCGGAATGCATGAAGGTTTAAAAAAATTCCAAATGCAAAAAAAATCCGGCCATTGATCTCTCCATTGCCAAGTTTGCTTTTCCCTTCAAAAAAAAATATGTTTTTTTATTAATAATTTAAAAAATTATATTATATTGTCAAAATAAAAAATTTGTTTAATATTTTATAATTCTTTTAGGAATTTTAAATTCAAAAAATGTTTAACGACACAAAAGACGTCAATTTAGATCAGCTTTTAAAATGTTAAAAATTATGCCAAAAAAACAAATGCTCCTACGCGTTTTGTTCGTTGGGATATGTTTCGTCCACAAACGTGACGAGATAATTCAGCAAAGATTGTAAGTCGGCAAGCAGCTTGCCCAAAAAAGGCTCGTCAAACGTAAAGTGCAGCATTACGAACTCCTTGAAAAATAAAATTTTATAAAATGATTTTGAAGATCTAATAATCCTTTTGTGAATTTTTGTTGTTTTTAAAAATAAACCAGGACGGATATCGATATTTTAAAAAAGGAATGGGATTTCGATTTTATTTAAAAAAACTGGGACGGGATTTCGATTTTATTTAAAAAACCGGGGTGGGGTTTCGATTTTCTTTCAATTTCCAGGAGGTTTGTTGAATAGGAGAAGCTTTTAAAATTGGGACCGGGATTTCGATTTTATTTCATTTTAAAAACTGGGACGGGGTTTCGATTTTATTTAAAAAACGGACGGGATTTCGATTTTATCTTAAAAAACTGGGACGGGATTTCGATTTTATCTTAAAAAACTGGGACGGGATTTCGATTTTATCTTAAAAAACTGGGACGGGATTTCGATTTTAT
>MEIZ01000450.1:0-17697 GCA_001723225.1 Globodera ellingtonae
GTTCACGTATTTTTGGCTCCTGTTCCGAAAAGGAAAAAACCAGTTTTGGTTCACGTATTTTTGGCTCCTGTTCCGGTAAGGAGGTTTAATTCCCGTTTTTTTCTATCGGCACCGCCGACCCCCTCCCCCACCCAAAAGCTTAAAATAGATTTAGAAGGTTGCGCAAAAAAAGACATCCTTCAAAATTTTTAAAAATAATTACTGTTAATATTTCAAAAAATATTTATTAAATAAATTATTTAAAAAAAAAATAATTTTTTTATTTTTTCTGTCTCATCAGGTTGAGCGACTAACTGTTATTATCGATTCTTGTGTCTACTCTAACCGGTCCATCGCCCGTAAATTCGTTTTGCTCCCCTCTCCCACATTTGCTTGATGGTACCAAAAAACCAAAATGTTCTTGCAAAATGATACTTTTAAAAATTTCGTCTGGAAACCCGGCATTGTCGCATTTTCCAGATAAAATTTGAAAAGTCCCAATATTGTCGAGTGTAGGGCTAGGCGAAATTTCGGGTATTTTGGGGTTTCGGCCTTCGGGAAAATTTGTTTCGTTTCGAGTTTCGGTTTTGGGTGTGAGTCGAATTTCACCCAGCCCTGATTCGGACCTTCGTTTGCGTCAAGCATTCTGAAAATTTATCGATTTTTGTGTGTGCCCTCACTGATCCATCGCCCATAAAGTCCACATTTGCGCACAATAATTCAATTGTTGGAATTTTCGAAATCCTTACCAGTTTTCTGTACCGTATATACTCTTGTAATCCACCCGGGATTATTTTTCAACTTATTCAGAGGATGGGGGATTATTAGAGGTTAGGGGATTATTAGAGGTTAGGGGATTATTAGAGGTTGAGGAATTAGAGGTTGGAGGATCACAAGAGTATATACGGTATACAGGGTGGCCATAGTACCTTATTTGTCAGGTTTTTCCTGATTTTTGGGTGTTTTCCTGATTTTTTCCTGATTTTCCATTGTTGTCTGATTTTGCCTAATTTTTGGGAGTTTTCCTGATTTGATCCTGATTTCTTAAAAATGTGTAAATTTTCAGCGAAAATGGCCAATTTTCTTAACAAATATCGTTAAAACCTTCAAAATATTTTCCCGGCGGCGCCTATCGGCACCGCCGACCCCTCCCATTCTTAAAAAAGCTTTAAAAAATACGGCATTTTTTAAAAATTTGATTGCAAATCTCTTAAGAAATTGCATATAAAATAGCAAAAATTTTTCGGCGGCGCCTATCGGCACCGCCGACCCCCCCCCCCTGTAAAGCAGAATCTGCAAAAAAAATGCATTTTTGAAAAATTTCAAATCGCAAAATTCCGAAATTTTTGCTTTTGGCATTTAATTCATATATTTACACGCCTAAAAAATATTCCTGATTTTTTCCTGATTTTTGCAAGGCTGATCCTGATTTTTCCTGATTTTTCAGCTGCGATTCCTGATTTTTGGGTTTTACCGATGGCCACCCTGACGGTATATGAATTTAAAATCGTTTGATTGAAATGCACTGATGGGTCGATTCACTAAATGGATCGGCCTGAGTTTTTTATATGTATTAAAATGAGTCCCGGAAAATCGGTCACCGGAAAATTGGTCACCGAGGGTTTTCGGAAAATTGGTCTCCGAAAATTGGTCACCAGAATATTTCGAGTTTTTCGTTCTAACTTTTTTCACACAGCTCTAAAAGCTTAGCTTTCTTTTACTTTGTTCTCAGCTCGAAGAGATCTTTTGATTGATACTAATTGCAACAAATTAGGATTAGTATAAACAAAGTTAGCTCGAAGGGGCGCGAGTTTTCTTGGAAGCGAACCATTTTTCAGCTTACAACATTTTTAAGTCTACAGAATACAAGAATTATTACCATTTAACTCAGAGTGCGCATCTGTCCTTTTTTTAAAGATTTGTCCTTTTTTGAGGTACCCCAATCTTTAAAATTTTAAATGTCCTTTTTTTAAAGATTTGTACTTTATTTGGGGCTACGTCCTTTTTTGTCCTTTATTTGAGATTTCTGGAGCTTTTTGAAGAATTTTTGTTTAAATTTGAATAATCTTTAGACAGGTGGCCAAATGTGTTAATTTTCAAGAATTTTTCTCATTCTTTTTTGAATTTTCGCTTAAAAAATGTCCAAAATGTAACAATATTTGCATTTTTATCCAAATTCTTTTGTACTGATTTTCAGGATAATTCGAATGTTTGGGAGCAATTTTCTTACCAAATTAAGTCGAAAATCAAAAAATTTTCCCGGCGGCGCCTATCGGCACCGTGCCCTTCCCATTGCTAATAGTCTAAAAAAATACGGCCATTTTTTTAAATTTTGGTTGCAAATTCCTTAACAAAATTGAGTCAATAATTCAAAAATTTCTCGGCGGCGCCTTATCGGCACCGCCGACCCCCCCCCCCACTAAAGCAAAATTCGCAAAAAAAAATTGCATTTTTGAAAATCGAAAATCGGCAAAATTTTCGAAAATCCAAAGGAGCAATTTCCAACCCCCAAATGTTGAGGAAAATTGTTGGTGGAGAGAAATATGATTAAAAAAGTACTTTTTCATGCCAAAAATAAAGATTTTACTGCATTTTTGAACATTTTGTAAAATGTCCTTTTTTCGGACCCCAAAATCTTTTTTTTACCCTTGATGTCCTTTTTTTTGAAAATTTTCGATGCGCACCTTGATTTAACTGCATTTAATCTGAAGAAGCTTTTTTTTTTGTTTGAAAAGTTGGAACGAAAAAACTCGAAATATTCTGGTGACCAATTTTCCTTGGTGACCAATTTTCGGTGACCGATTTTCCGTTCAACATTAAAATTGCCGTCTTTCACAGTTTTTTAGCTCATATGGAATCGTAAAAATTATTTGGATTTCAACAAAAAAACAAATGTTACTTTCTCTTCTCTGCCTCACCAGGCGATACTGTTATTATTTAGGTCTGCCCTCACCGATCACATCGCCCATAAAAACAACTTCTCCCAGGCATTAGCTCATAATCATTTGAATAATGTTTTCATCGTTTAACTTGAGCTGCCATTTGTTCTTTTAGGGCGGAAAACACAAAATCGAAATGAAATTTCGTCCACCCCTCGATCAGAATTCGATTTTTTATTTTGTTACTCATTTTTATAGGTATTAAAAATTCCATTTTTCAGGTTTTAGCTCATTAGAATCATAAAAAATCTTTTTGATTTGGCAACAACAAAAAATGTCGGACAATCCGAAGGAAGTGGAGAAACAAATGAAAGAAATGTGAGTTTTGCTTTATTTCTACGGGCTCCGGGGAAACCCCCCGCCCTCAACGGGGGATCAAACTCTTTTTTTAATTTCTGATTCCGGCGGACGACAGCGCCGGCGCTTTTTCTGTCCATAATGTTTTCTGAAAATGTGCAAAAATCATACAATTGGAGTTTGCCATATTTTAGGGCTGTTTGAGGAATTTACCGAGACTCGAGACCGAGAAATTTCTCAGGTCAAGGCCCGAGACTTGAATTTTTTTTGCAATTCACTAATTTCATTTTAAGCTCTACAAATTTTCAAAAATAAATTTACACCAAAACATTATCTATCAAAATACAGCGTGCTATTCCAACGCTTGGCACTTCTTTAGTTAAGGGGTTGACAATTTTTTAGTTGGAGGGATTGCAAAACCATATGGGGAGGGGCCTTCCTTTCCTAAAAATAATTTTTTTTTCAATAATTTCAACCGATTCAAAAATTATTATGTGAGGTATGAGCTGCTTAATTGTTTTTTGTTCTTTTATATATAATTAGAAAATTAAAAAAATTAATTAAGAGAATTTGATTTAATTATTGTTTCAAGTCTCGGTTAAATCGTTTTTCAGTTTCGTTTGCAACGACGTTTTGTTCGAAGTCTTCGAATTCTGTGGCCCTTTTGTGCTCGGATTGAAAGTGGCGCTTCTCAGCGATCGATTTGACCTTTTGGTGGACGCGCATTTCAATTCGAAGGAATGGTCGTTGGGCGATTTGGAAATTCGTCGTTCAATTAATGGAAAGGGCGCTGAAATTGTCAAATTCGTTGACTATAAAGTCGTACGTCGGCTGTCGATTCCGCACGAGCCGCTCCCAGATTATGTTACTGGATTCGAACGCATAGCGATAAGGTAGTTTTGACATTTAAATTTTAGAACGAAAGCTATTTATAAATCACTGAACCCCGCTTTTTGGGTAAAATTTTTCTTGTTAAAATTGTTCAAAAATATCAGAAAAAGTCAATTATCCGGATTCTGGTCGAATTTGCTGAAATTTTTCGGATCGGATATCGGATTGGGGATAAAAACCGTATCTCGAATATCGGATGATTCGTAAAAAATTTGACTAATGATTTGAACTTTGATTTTGTGGAGAATCTTGTTGTTTTCCCCCTGTCCAGCACCGACAATAAGATTCGCAATATTGAATAATAAATTCACTTTGGAAATTAAAATCAAAAAATTTGAAAATCTCGTGAGATTTTATGAGGACCTCGATCGAACAAATTTTTTCGAGATACGAGATTCTCGATCGTAATCTCGATCGGTCCTCAAGTCCTTTCTCTAGTTTCGACATTTAAATTTTAGAACGAAAGCTAATAAATCACTGAACCATGTTTTAGGTACATCGATCGAAGTGTCATCGAATTTCTTCAAAGCATTCGCCGACTTTTCGACTCGACTGTTCACATCGTAGCATTCCCCGACCAACACCGCAGTTGGGTAATAATTCGCGAGAAGATTTGGCCTCTGATCCGTGACAACATTTGCGGCATTTTTTTGCTTCCCCTCGGTCTTGACCGTTTGCGCCGCTTCTCTCCCACCGTTCTCGGCGATTGCCCAAAACTCCGATTGTTACATTCCGGTCGTGTTTTCCCCGAGTTTCCGGCCGTGGACAGTGCCGGCGCTTCTTCTGAACAAGCAGTGACCAAATGGTTGCACACGCCCCGCGGGGATGGCATACCGAAGTTGTTGGGATGCGGATTTCGTTTGGAAAAAATGGAAAGACTCAAATTGGTGATTTTTTGAATTTGTTTTATTTGATTCTCTGTTTAAATTACTTTATTCCATTTTAGGCATTTATCAATTCGACCGACGTGGTCAATTTCATCATTATCTGTTACGTGCCTATTGTTGGCGTTGTGCCATTTGAATTGAAGAACAATTTGACGGGTGAACGATTGGTGTTTCGGCAGCTTAAGGTAGCTAAATGGCGTTTGGTTCGTTGTCCGATTGAGCGCGACGAGGACAAATGGTCCAAGTGGGAACGAGAAGTGGCTGAGTGGCGGTGCCGGCAGTGGAATTGCATCGACATTAACCTCAAAGACATCGGCGAGGGGTAAGGGCGAAATTTGAATTCAATAATATAAAAAATTTTAGAATTGGCAAATATTTGGGTAAATATGGATTTGAACTCCCACACTCGAAATTAATCAAAACTATTTAATAGGGCTTCTTAGGTGCTGAAACCGAAAGAACAATCTTTTTGTCGCTCCGCATTTAAACCGGGTTTTGAACCGGTTAAATTTTAAAAACTATAGGGGCCCCTTTTTTCCGAAAATTTCAACCGATTCAAAACCCGCTTTTTGAGTTTTCATCACAAAAAATATATTTTTGAAAAAACCTTTTGATCCATATTTTCCAAAATTGTGATACACCTGGCAAAAAATCTGAAAAAAGCCTATTTTTGAGAAATGTTTTTAAATCGATGCTAAAAATCCGCCCCCGATGATTTTCCTTTTTATAAAAAGTAATAATTCTTATTTGTGTTTCTGTAAGCAATAGCAAAGAAAGATTCTAATTTTTAGAATGCTTGACGCAAACAAAGGTCCGAGCGAGCCCCGAAATGAATGAACGGACGAAGCAAATTTGGGTGAAGTTATTCAAGCTTATACCCTAGAACAAACGTTGAAATTGTTTCTTTTTCCTTTCAATATGAATCTTTTTTTCCCGAAACTGACGTTTATCATTTTGTTTGGTTTAACGGATTGCAACCAAATTCGGCAAAAAGAGAAATGGGATTGGTATTTTTGGAGTTTTTTAGGAATGGGAGAAGTCGGGCGGCGCCGACAGATGCCGCCGGTAAAATATTATTCAAATTTGGCACAAACATTATGCCGTTTTTTGGTCGGATTTTCTTAAGAATAAGCGTAGTTTTGGGGTCTCTAGTCTCGGGGGTCAATTCTCGGTAAATCAAATCCGAGCATCAAGTAATTAACCACCCAAAATCCGGAAAAATTTTGAACTCCCAGAATTTGTTTTTTTTAAATTTTTCTGATCATTTTTTCGCCCTTCCGCAATGCATTTTTTAGGTCATTAATTCAAAATCCATCAAAAATGTTTTCCCGGCGGCGCCTATTGGCATCGCCGATTTTCCGGTTTTCATACTCAAAACTTGACTCGAACTTGTTCTAAACGGGAGGCAGGCCTTTTATGATTAGGAGCCATTCCTTTTTTTATATTTCTATTTTCAGAATGCTTGTGAGGCCCGATTCTATGGGGTGTTTTGGTAGAGACCGCGAAAACACAGGGGCAATGCCCATTGCTTGACGCAAACGAAAGCCCAGAGCAAGCCCAAAAAGATTAAGCACTGAGGACGACGGTGGAGGGAAATTAAAACTGAGAAAATGGACTTAAACATTGAAATTGTTGCTTTTTCCTTTTTAATATGAATCTTTTTTTCGCCAAAGCTTTGGCGTTGGAGAAATTTTTTGCTTTTTTTGCATTCCAAAAATTTAAATGCGGCTAAAAATATTTTAAAACCGGAACCGGGAAATCACTGAGTATGAGAATATTTTCCAAAAATTAACTTTGGCCTAAAAATCATTCAAAAAGGACGAATTCGACCATTAGACCTGGCCTTCCATTGTAATTTTGTGCTTTGAGATTCCAAGGCCTTAGAATATTCTAAAATGGTTGGGGGTGTGGCTCGGCCGGTAGCAAATAAAAAGAAAGAAAAAACGCCGGGGATTCGGCAAAATATGCGTTTTGTGAGAAACTTGGGCCCCATTCGAGAACATTAGGTGAAGAAAGTTTTTGGAAATGGGTAAAATGTCGGTGTTAGTTTTCTATGTGCCTTTGGCCAATCCAAAAAACTCGACTCGAATAAAATGTATTCGACGCTCTCACCGATATGAGCATCTTAGATTCTTTGAAAGAAAGATTTGATTCACGAATATGACAAAAAATAAAGATATGGCCAAAAGAAAAAAGCCGATCAAAAGTTGTCAGTGATCAGGATGATTCGGGTCAAGATTCTAATTAAACCCCGGTTTAAGAATCAATCAAAAAAGTCCTAAATCTCTGTAAATAACGTCGGTGTTAGATTTCTAAGTGTCTCTGGCGCCAATCCAAAAAATAAATAAAATTTAATTCTCTGATTATACCGCATATCACAGCCCCTTCAATCACTTCCCGACTGACTGTTCGCCAATGTTTTTTGACCTTTTCTATTTTTACCGGGCAATCTGCCCTGCTTTTCATAACAAAATTGATTTTTAAATTGAATATCCGACAAAATGTTTGTCGAAATCGGCCGAGTTGAGTTCAGAGAGTTCGGAGTTGACGCCTACGAAAGGAAAATGCAAAGTCTGCCGCCGGGGTGCAAAAATCTAAGAGATTAAACCCGTGGAGGTGGGGGCGTTCAAGGCAATGCTGGGCTTCATTTATAATCTTGAAGTTTATAATTATGGTGAAATTTATTAAAATTACCGTGGAAAATTTTAAGTTTGAAAATTTCAAAAACAAAAACACTTTTTTACGAATAATTGTCTATTCAGTAAGAAAAAACGGTGCAAGAGTAAATCTCAGCTAAGGAACGAAGGAAGTATTTGGAGTGCGAATGTGAATCAAGAATGCCCAACATAAAGGCCTCACTGCCAGGAGGATGTGCCAAAGAATGCCGAAGAATCGTCCGGCACCCGTTGCCCCTCCTCCCGGAAATGCTGCTCCGTGTCCGGCCCTGCTGCGTATCTTTCATGGGATACGCTAAGTGGTCCATAGGCTGGATAAGGTATGGCCCTACCAAAGCATTGACACGCAAAGGGGTAAAATAACGTAGCCAAGCAAGTAGCTAGCTAAACCCTACTATGGCATAGGTTACTTAAAAGAAATTCTCCATGCCTTTACCAAGGCCTATGATGCATATATTGGGAGACAATCTGCGTAAAAGTGCTTTAAAATAAGTATTATCCAGTTCCGGTAGGAGCGGACCAATTACCAATCATCGAACAAAACCAATGAGCTGGTTAAATGTTTGGCTGCCGTTATGGCCGATAAGACCACCATCGTGATTACACATATCCGCTGCAAGATGGCACCCAAAAAACGTGCTGTAGCATTGCCATCACAGTGGTTAGAGCTGCCCCCGGAGAAGAAAGATGTGGGTTCGAGTCCTACCGCGGGGGTTTTGCTCTTTGTCGACCTCCGCCCCCGTAAATTTGTTCTACATATGTGCCTGATTTTTGAATATTTTATTCTACAAAATGAGGAAATTGAAATCAATAAAAAAATGCAACAATTCCAATAAAGTACAATGAATATGATATTGGAAATCTTGAGAGAAAATGATAAAATGAGAGAGTAAGTGATTTCCTTTCTCACAATTCTCTGGGGTCAACATTTTGCTCGAAGCAAATAAAAAACATCAAATGTATGATAAAATGGGATTAATTCCCAAAAGTAATGTTGTCTCCCAACGTATGTATAAATATACTATGTAAAAGTTTATTCAAACTATTCATTTATTTAAACGTTTGTTATATTTAGGAAACTAAAATTTAATTTTGTAGTAAATAATAAACATGCCAATTTCGACCGAATCAACCAATGAAAGGGGCATAACCGCTGATCAGGGTAAGAAAAATGTTTTATTTAATAATATTTATTGAATAATTGCCAATGTTTACAGAACATTTATGGCCAACTTTCGCCAATTTGACCCATCTGAAGAATTGCGACTTTTGCGTGCCAGAATTGCCCAATTGGAACGCAAACAATCGATCAATTCGTCAACCTCCTCAAGTGCCGGTTTTGATTTGGTGGCACAAAATGGGAAACGTAGACGAATTGAAGAAGATGAATGTGGAAATGAAGAAACGAAAGAATTGGTCAGCTTAAAGCTTGAAAAGATGGAGGAAAGAGTTGCGGCGAAAAAACCTCAAGAATTGCCTGTCACTGTTTTTCCCGATCCCGGCTTCCCAAAAATGCCGGTCCCGGTCAACTCTAGCTTAAAGCGCATCGGCTTGTGTCCATGCCGTGTCCAAGTTTATACAATTTTTTAAGCAATGCAATGAACATGAAGAGAAACTGAACAACTTTTTGCGGAAGTTGGTTGAAGAACAGAACAAAAAGTTTGCGGAACAGAAGGAAACGGACAGACGAATGCTTCAGAAGCACATAGACCAAGTACCGGTGCCCGCCTCTATTTTTAAGCATTATATCCTTACAATCGATTAAGATTTCTGGTAACAAATTTTGTAAAGAACTTTAAATAATGATTTTTTTTGATTGTTGTCCGCTATTTTTTCATAATTCATTATACTGTCGTGATTAGTAGGGAGGAAAATTATATGCACATAAAATCTTGAAATATGCGCATAAAATATCACCCAAAATTGCAAAATATGCATATAAAATGAAAAAATATGCACATCTAAATTTTTCCAAATTCAATATAAAATTTCCCCAAATCACGAAAAAGTATATTTTTGGGGGTGCATTTTTTGAAAATTAAAAAAAAAAGTCAATTTTTGGGGTATATTATTCGTTTTTATTGCTTGATTTCTTTTTTATTTTATCCGACAAAGTTAACTAGAACCCGAGGAAAATATGGATCAAAAGGGCCCAGGCTCAAAATCACTCAAACCAACTTTTGTAGGTATTCTTAGGTGCTGGAAATGACAGACAAATCAAAAAATTTGGGGCCAAAACGTTTAAACCTGTTTTTTAACCGATTCAAATATGCGCATATTTGGCGATTTTTGGTGCAGATCGATCCAAGCCCTACCCATATGAGTGATTTTTTTCCCATTTTTTAATCAGTAGGGCTCGGACCGATATGCACCAAAAATCGCCAAATATGCGCATATATATGCACCAAAAAAAGGCCAAAATATGCACCAAAATATGCCAAAAATGCCGAAATATGCACCAAAAATGTCGAAATATGCACCGAGAAATGGCACTTTTAGTACCCTAATATGCTTAAAACTTAATTTTTTTCTTATTTAACGTATAATTAAGTAGGTTTATAGCCTTTTCGTGTATTATTTTAGTATTTTTGGAAAGTTGAAAAAGATCGAAAAAATCGCGGTGGTTTTAACTGTCAGGCCAATTCATCGCCAGATGGCCATCTCCGCGCCAGCCACTCGAGCGCTGCGCCATTTCAGCGCCTCGATTTTTTCCCTTATTTTTATGAGAATATTCAATTCTTCAAGCAATTTTTTCGAAAATGACTAAAACTTATCGTTAAAAATATGAATTATTTGGTAAAATTGTAGTTTATGGGCATGTCACCGAATTAGACTTTTTATAGCTCAATCGACAGAGCTCGCTGAGCTGAGCACGAATATGCAAAAATTAATCGGGGGCAAGCACTTTGAAGCAAGTTATGAGCCCGGGACTGAAGTGTCTTTTGACTGGGGACTCAGTTGTCCACTGATTAAAAAATGGCCAAAATCACTCATATAGGCTTTCAAAAGTACGAATTAGTTGATAGAAAATAAAAATTGAGAATTTAAAGCGGTTTTTGAACCGGTTTAAAATTTTGAAAATTATAGAAAAATGAGAAAATAAAGGAAAAAACGAATTTTAAGTATTTTAAACCGGTTTAAAAACCGCTTTAAATTCTCAATTTTTATTTTCTATCAACTAATTCGTACTTTTGAAAGCCTATATGAGTGATTTTGGCCATTTTTTAAATAAAAAGTCTAATTCAGTGACATGCCCATAAACTACAATTTTTCCAATTATTTTCCAAAAACAGCCAAAAAATCATGATTTTAGGTCTATTTTTTGCAAATTTTTGGTCAAAAATGCCAAAATATGCTCGAAATATGCAAAATATGCCAAAATATGTAAAATATGCAAAAAATATGCACGAACCCCCAAAATATGAAAAATATGCAATTTTAAACTTGACCAAAAAAGCTCAAACCAATGCGAAAAGGCTATTTTTAAGCCGTATTCTTCAAAGCATATGAGAAAACAAAATATGCAAAATGCATATAATCCGAGCCCTATTAATCAGTGACAACTGAGTCCCCACTCAAAAGACACTTCAGTCCCGCGCTCATAAAGGCTCTACTTCAGTTTATGCGTCCAATCGAAGTTTATGCATCCAATCAAAGTTTATGCGTCCAATCAAAGTTTATGCGTCCAATCAAAGTTTATGCGTCCAATCAAAATTTTATGCGTCCAATCATAATTTGAGTAACAAAAGGTTACGAACTCAGGAAAATGTAAACGAATATCCTCAAGATGTCGAAAAATTTTGCTGTTCTCATGAAAACGACGATACATGTATTGGTAAAGCTAAGTAGGAAGCATGTCARGGTTAGTGCCATGTAAATGTTTTAAACTCTGCTTAAGAGCCCGCCAAGTAGTCTCAATCCCTTGTGTATGAACTTGTGGGTTAGTAGGGTCGACAATTATAAACGGTGATTGACTTTTTGTCTATTTTTATAATATATAAACTTAGATTTTTTAAATATCTTTATAAAATAAATTTTAAGAGAATTCATACTTTATTTTTGATTGGACGCATAAAATTTTGATTGGACGCATAAACTTTGATTGGACGCATAAAATTTTGATTGGACGCATAAACTTTGATTGGACGCATAANTTGATTGGACGCATAAAATTTTGATTGGACGCATAAACTTTGATTGGACGCATAAAATTTTGATTGGACGCATAAACTTTGATTGGACGCATAAACTTTGATTGGACGCATAAACTTCGATTGGACGCATAAACTGAAGTAGAGCCCTCATAAATGCCTCAAAAGTAATTTCCGCCGAAAAATTTTTACGGATTAGTGCGCTAGGCTTATAGTGGGGTCGATTGATATATATAATTCGTCCAATTTGGCGAAGTACACGCTAAATCAATAAATGAATCGGATTGGCCATTTTGAGTAGATTTCGATAAAATTAAATGAGGAAAAATAGTTATAACTCATTTGGATAATAAAACATTTATGTATTTTTTGTTCACGACGCCCATCTCCGATACAATCAATGTGATAAATGTTTATTCTAATTTGAATTTCCTCCAATTCCGTTCAGTCCTCCTCCTCATTCATTGAAGTCAGAGCCTGTTGTGTGAATAATCGGTTCAGTGGAGGAGGAATTATTCTGATCCCCCCATTTCGCCCTTACCCGTCGCCGATGTCCCTGTCGTTGAAGTCAATTTGGATGAGATTCCGCTGACGATTCCAATCCCATTTAGCTGCCTCCTTTTCCCAATTAGCCCATTTCGCTTCGTCGCGCTCAATTGGACAACGAACCAAAAGCCAATTGTCTCTATTAAAGCGCCGCAAGTTCAATCGCTCCCCCGTCAAATTGTTCTTCAATTCGAATGGCACAATGTCCGCAGAAGGATAATCCCAAAGACAGATGATAAAATTGACCGGATCAATTGAATTGCCAAATTCCTTGAAAGGAATTTAAAACAGAGTCCAATAAAACAAAATAAAATCACCATTTTCAGTGGCTCCATTTTTTTCGAATGAAAAAAGCATTTCAACACCTTCGGTAGGCCATCCCCGCGGGGCGTGTGCAACCATTTGGCCAAAGCTTGTTCAGAAGAAGCGCCGGCACTGACTCCCCGCCGAGTTGGGAGCCAAACAGTGGGGGGTGGTCAAAAAAATTTGCCATTTTTCGACCATTTTTCGGGCTTTTCTCGAAAATGCCTGAACCTAACTTTGATTCTATATTTTTCCCATATCGGGCACCCCAAAAAATAGGGGGTGTTGTGAAAACAGTTTTTTGATCTGAAGCCTGGTTCGAAAGTTTTTTCTTTTTAAGTAAACTCAGGGGGTAGAAATTTCTTATATAGGGAATAAATTTTTGACCTTATTGTAAGGCTTTGGAAGCCGATCACTTTGTCGAAAAGCGGCTCTTGCAGAATTGGCAGCCGACGCTCGACTTTACTGCCAATGAATTTGATAATTTCAGCGCAACTTTCATCAGCTGCGCGACAAATTTCCAACCGACCCAACGACCATTCCTTTGAGTTGAAATGCGCGTCCACCAAAAAGTCAAATCGATCGCTGATCAACGCAACTTTTAGTCCGAGCTCAAAAGGGCCACAAAATTTGAAGACTTCGAACAAAAGGTCGTCACAAATGGAACTGAAAAATACGGGGTCTAAATGAGGCAAATAAACAATTTCCCTTTTGTTAAAATTGGTCAAAAAAGAACAACATTTTTTCATTAACGCGGAAAGGGCGTGAAACCCTTCAGAAAATTGTCAGAAATTTTTATTAATCGAGGAAACTTCCCGTCCGACCTAAATGAAACTGAAAATTCGGCAATCTTAAAGAATGGGTTTCGAATTTTTTTTCAAAAAATAAACACATTTTTAAAGTCGTTAGAAAATAGTTTCTATGCTCTTTAATGAGACTAGAATCCGAAGCTAACTCCATTTTCCCAAGTTCGAACCTTGGACCTAAATTTTTTGAAAAATGGATTTTCTAAATTTACAATAAAATATTGAAAAGGTGGTTCCCGGGTTTTCTAAAACGTAGATAGGTTAACCCTAAAAAACATGCATTTGAAATTTTAAACGTCCAAAAATTTTTTTTAATTTTCCGTCGTCCATTTGCTTATTCCCTTCAAAAAACTCACATTTCTTCCAATTGTTTCTCCACTTCCTTCGGATTGTCCGACATTTGTTTTTTGTTTTTGCAAATTCAAAATGATTCCAATGAGCTAAAAACTGAAAAATGGAATTTTTTAAACATAAAAATTAGTAACATAATAAAAATCGAATTCTGGGCCATGGGTGGATAAATTCATTTAGTTTTTGTCCTAAAATCCGTAAGGTAAAAGGCCGACTCGTTCCCCGCCAACTCGTTCACCCCCAACTCGTTCCCCACCCCCAACTCGTTCCCTTTTACCCAACTCGTTCCCTTTTACCCAAATCGTTCCTTTTTACCCAACTCGTTCCCTTTTACCCAACTCGTTCTCTTTTACCCAACTCGTTCCCTTTACCCCGACTTTAAAAAAAAAATTTTGTTTTCCAAAGTCGATAAAAAGGTCTTTTTAGGGGTATACCGGCTTGTAGAATCCGATTCTGGCCTCCGTTTTTATCATTTATGAACCCCTAACCCAAATTTGAGCAATTGGTCGAACAAAAATTTTTTTTTTTGTTTTTAGATCGTTAAGAGATACAAAATGGATGTAAGGATGATCGGCAGAGTAAACGAATGTGCTTTTTGAAAATTTTGTTACAGAAATCAATTTTGAAAAAAAAAAAATTTTTCTAAAAATTTTTCGATTTCGGATCCGGGGTTCGGAACTGGAGCAAAATAGTAACCCTAGAACCCCCCAAACCCCTAGCAATTTTTGTTCATTTTTATTGAAATTTTGGGAGTAATTTAAAAAATAAACAAAGGTTTGCTGAAGGTATATTCTCTCGGCTGCTGGATGGTCAATGGATTCAGAGAAATTAATTGGACATTTTTTTTAGAAAACATCAAATTAAGCGTTGATGTGAAGGAACTGAGGTAACGCCACAAAAAATTTTCGACACGCGAAATTTTGATTAATTTTAACATAATGATACCTTTCGGCATTTTTCAAAAATGGTCCATTCGTAAAGTCCCCAAACCGGGACTGATCATTCGTATAAATATTTTCATTTAATCAACTCTCTTAACAAATGCAAATTCGGCATTGTGTCCTTTCTTGCTGCTCTATTCGCCACTCGGACATTTTTTTGATGGCCCAACCCTAGTTACAAGACAAACAACAGACACACTTTAATTGAAATGTACCTACCAAATAGTTTTCGCTTCTATGCCTCGTCAGACGAAAATATTTATCGATTTTTGTGGCCGAATAAAATTCATTTTTAACGAAATGGTTTTTTTGCCCAGAATTCAGTTTTTTTTATATGGACATATTAAATTTGCCGTCTTCACAGTTTTTAGCTCATTGGAATCGTAAACATTATTTGGATTTGGCAACAAAAAAACGCACGAATGTCGGACAATCCGAAGAAAGTGGGGAAAAACGGCTGAAGGAAATGTGAGTTTTTTGAGAGAACCTTTTGTGCTCGGATTGAAAGTTGCGTTGATCAGCGATCGATTTGACCTTTTGGTGGACGCGCATTTCAATTCGAAGGAATGGTCGTTGGGTACATTGGAAATTCGCCGTGCAGCTGATGGAAATGGCGCTAACATTGTCAAAATCGTTGACGGGAAGGTCGAGCGTTGGCTGCAAACTTTGCAAAATCCGCTCCCTGACAAAGTGATCGGATTTAAATGCCTTCAAATAAGGTCATTATCGGGTTTAAATCGTTTGAAAGCCTTTATTAAAAGTCTTTTCCTAAAATGTTTTGTTCAATTGCGTCGTATTTTTAGTTATATTGACCAAAGTGTCATCGAATTTCTCCAAAACAGCCGACTTTTTGACTCCAAAGGGACCAATCATCTTTGGATTGGAACAGCCAACAACCAAACCCGCAGTTGGGAAATTATTTGGCACCGATTTTGGCCTCTGATCAATGACAATATTGGCTGCTTTTATTTGTCTTCTTCCGAACTCGAATGTTTGCGCCGATTCCTTCCGGCCATTCTTCGCAATTGTGCCAAACTCCGACGAATCAAATCCCGTGGTCTTTTTCCCGAGTTGCCGGTGAATGACAGTGCCGGCGCTTCTTCTAAACAAGCTGTGGCCAAATGGTTGCACACGCCCCGCGGGGATGGACTTCCGCAGGTGTTGAAATGTCAACATTATTGGAGTTGGCCAGAAATGGAAGAACTCAAAATGGTGAGATTTTGCATTTGTTTTATTGGACTTTCTGCGTACGTTGACAAAAGGATCTTTTGAGCTCACATTATCCAYTCTCAAAATAATCGTCCTTYTTTGACATTTTATGATTTTGTCAAAGCGGAATTTGTCGCTTTCCGCCCTACCGGACATTTTGTCTGATCTTGCCCTACAGGACCTTTTGTCCGTCGGACTTTTGTCTTCGTGCCGACTCTRTGTTTTAAATTCCTTTATTCCTCTTAAGGAATTTGTCAATTCGACCGACGCGGTCAATTTCATKATCWGTCTTAATCATTGGTCTTCTGATGAGATTGCGCTATTTGAACTGAGGAACATTCTGACGGAGGAGCGATTGGAGTTGCGACAATTTGATGAAGACAAATGGCTGTTGGTTCGTTGTCCAATTGAGCGCGACGAAGACAAATGGGCCAATTGGGAAAGGGAGGCGGCTGATTGGGATTGGAAATGTTAGCCAATGCATTCGATGGGAGTAGGGAGACCTAAACAGAAAAAAAAATATCAAAATCCGAGAACCAATCAGCACCAATTGCCGCCGCAAATCTTTTTGTCAACTTTTAATAAAATTTTTTTTTTGGGTATTTCGTGGTTTTTGGTTGATTGGGTGTTTCGTGGCAAATTTTCTTAACAAATTTGGTCAAAATTTCTCCGCGGCGGCGCCAGGGTGGTTCAAGTACCATATTTATATGGTTCCGGCCATAATTTTTTGGTGATTATTCTGGATTTCAACATATAAAAAAACAGAATTTTGTGGTTTAAAAAGCAACAATTTTCAATGTTCAGTCCATTTTCTTATTTGAAATTCCCTCCAAATCGCTCGTCCTCAGTTCTTTCTCTTTTTTTGGCTCACTCGGACCTTCTTTTTGTCAATCAGTCTGAAAATTAAAATTATGACATAAATTTGTATAGGGGTAAAATTAAATATCATTTATTTGCTTGAATGCATTGTTTTGAGAAGGCCGGCACTGCGCACTTCACACACAAGACAACCTGATCCGCATCCAAGAACATGAAGAAGCCATCAGCAAGGGGGAGCAGGATCCAGCGCGTAAATATGTACCTTACTAATTATTATAAAATTAACCGAATGAACACTTAGGCAGTAACAAAAAACAAATTTGCATTTGGTTGGATGCATTTTGTGCAACGTTCATGGACTGAAGACGGTGCGGCAAAAATGCCAAACGGTGGCCAGAAAGATGGACCGAAGGCTCTTGGCATTAAGAGCTCATACTCAAAGAAGGAAAATTAAGAAAAAAATTACTACAGGGCTTTGCTTAATACCTAACTATGTATGGTTCAAAATTGACAAAAAAGAGAAATTATAAAAAATCAACCTTTTTTTTTGTAGAACCTTAAAGATCGAAGTTTTCAAGCATTTTAAAGGCACATAGAAAGCTAACCCCGACATTATTTACAGAGATTTAATACTTTTTTGATTGATTCTTAAACCGAGGTTTAATTAGAATTTTCAACGTGGTATGGTCGTAAGCGATGCTAGAGTGAGGGAAGCCAACCAAATGTCTGACTTTTCGTCCCTTTGGTCACGCTCATACAGATATTGGACAATTTGTCAAGAATAACTTCTGTAAATTTTCCTCAAAAATTCAATGTATGTAAAAGATTGCTATTGCTCCAATTTGTCGAATTTGGCGCGAAACAAACCCCTGCAAAATTCCAACTTTTTTAGTGCTAACTCGT
>MEIZ01000451.1:0-19114 GCA_001723225.1 Globodera ellingtonae
ACTTAGAAGATTTATCAGCTATAAAAGATTAATTAAAGAAAAATGTGATGTATCTATGTGTAATACATATATTAAATGATTTTGAATAATAAGCAAAGTTGTTTTGCAAATGTGCTTTTTTATCTCTTTGTATTATTTATATAGTAATAATTTTTTTATATGTTTTTTTATCAAAATGATTATCTTTATCAATGCTTAAAATAGCCCCTTTTAAATTAATTATTAAGCTTTATTTCGATCAAAATGATGATTTTTTAAAACAAGCATTTATTTTAATTTTTTAGTTTTAAATTATTTTTCTGTCTTTTGAAAAGATTATTTTCAAATTATTTTTTGCTAAATAATAATAGTCAATTGCTCAAAGTGTCTGGAAGCGGACGCCGCCCCTGTACTGTATCGTAAGTGTCGTCCTTTTAAAAAAATGAGCAGTTATATCAACAAAAAATTCGCTCCAATCCATTTAAAACATACTATTGGGATACGCCGTCGCTGTTTCTCGAAGCCAAAGAGAGAATGCGTTGATCACCTGGCCCTTCCAACACCAGTATACTTACTATTGACATTTACGGTTTTAGTCATTTAATATTATACTATATTTTGTCCGATTTCCATTTTTATTTATTTTTCTGCAAATTTTTAGCCAAGTGTTTAATTTAATTACTATTTTTATCAACATTATTTTTTTAATTATCGTTCTATTTTATAACATTTTTTAATTCTGTGGTTACCTATATTGAGAATTGTTGCAGACGAGATCCTAATTTCGTTCAAAAATAATTAGCTGTTTTGTTTTATAAATATTCCAAACTTATTTAATTGCAAACGTTTGTTCTTGTCTGTGTTTTTACATTAAATTTAATAAGAATATTATTAAATATGCAAAGGATTTAGTTTTTTTGATTTATCACATTATTTTTAAATTAATGCTGGTTTTGGAAATTGCTAACTCAACAATTCTGCTACCCATTTTTTTGAAATTTTAAAACTATCGAAGTGGTTATCCATTTAAAAAATTTTTTTATTATTTTTTTCGAAAAGATAAAGCTAATTTWAAAAAAACTTATGCAAGACGATTGCCCAGGTTAATTTATTTATTTTGTATCTTTTTATGTGTATATTAAATTTAAAAGGGGCCATTTTTTTTWAATTTCGAGTTTGTATCTAAAACAAAAAGTAAATTAAGTAGTTTTATAAACTTGTAAATAAATAAAAAAAGGCGCTCGTTTCACGCGTAGAAAATTTTCCAATCTCTAAAGCTTCTTAGTCAACTTTATTTTTATTGTTTTCTTTTACGGCCTTAATACATTTTTTTATTGAAAATTTACTGAAAAACAACTCCTTTGATGCCATTATTTATGCCTTTTTATTTTGAAAATGAAAAACTAAAACACTACCAATACTGGCTAAATACATTAAAACTACCAAAATGGACTAAACTGACTAAATCTAATTATTAATTCGTCATTTTTTGGTTTTTTTTTACTCTTGATAATTTTCGAGTTTTTAGTTTTTTGAAGGCTCAATTTTATATTTTTATTCGTTCAACATTTAAGCGTCCTGTAATAACAATTTAAAAAATTTTTTTTGTTTTATTCGTTATTAAAATTATAGATTTTTCAATACATGTTTTAACGTTAAATTGTCGATTTGACATTTTAGGAGCGATTTTTGTTACTTTTTAAAAAATTGATTATTTTGTTTTTAAGTTTAAATATTTTACTTATGTTTATTTTAATATAACCGCATTGTAAAAGTAACTATTTTTTTATTGAACTGTCTATAAAAATTATAATAAATTTTAAGGACATTAAGCTTTGTGCCCCTTCTAATGGCACCAGTTTGTTGACGAACTTGGGGGTTTTCGTTTAATTTATTTTCTAATTAATTGGCATTATTTTAAAATATAATATCATCTTTTGTAATAATATATATAATAACCGCCCTCATCGTCAATGACCCTCTTCGGGCGCCCATTTTTTTATCCATATTTAGCAATTTTTGCATTCCATAGGCCCAAAAAAAATGATTACATGCTTTATATCACACAGTGAATACAATACAATACAATACAATTCAAGCCCCCGTTACAATGACGGTTTTTGTTATAAATCTATTGGGCCATATTGCTTTTTCGCTATTTTTTTACATTAAGTGTTCGCAAAATTTATTTTTGAACATTTTTTATTAAGAGTTATTTAAGTGTTAGCGGAATCTAAATTTAGGCGGTATTATTTCTGGAGTTTTGAAACAATCAATTAAATTAATTCACGTTGAGTTCATTCATTATTTGTTATTTATGCAAAAAGCAAAGTCTACTGAATTAAATTCTGAATTGTATAGGTGCATCTTGTTGTTGAGGGTTTGAAAAGTTGGTTGGTTTAGAAAAAAAGTATTTAAATTCTTTTTATTCATGCTTCTAGACATTGATCGTTGTAGCCACAGAAGAGCCGCCGTGTTTAATCGCAACGTATTATTTTAAATAAGTTGTGGATARATATTACAGTACACAAATAATATATTTAACCAATTATTGAATGTGATTGCTTTATCAAAATGTTAATATTAACGTAATATTGAAGTCTCATTAATTCATTCCGCCGTTTTAGATTTTATATTTAATTATTTATTTTTTCATTTTCTATTAGATTATTTTATAATATTTTGCCTAAAATGTTATTTATTTTTTTAGCAACCTTTGTACAAATGGCTTATTCAATATATTAACCTTAAATATTTTAATTTTTTATATACATAACAAAAAATTTTGATTTTGAAAATTTTGTTTTGAATTTTTGCATCACATTTGTTTTTCTATTTGTATAGTTCTTTGTGTATCTTATATGATAAAAAATTATCAAGAAAAGGTAGAATTTTAAAATCCATAAAAATTGCATTATAACAATATCGTTATTCAATATATAAGTTTGTCTGCATCCAACGAAGGACCAAGGTTTAAACTTAAATTATCTAAATTGAGACAATAAGCGTGTCATGCCTGTTCACATAAAATCCGTTATTAAATTTGTAAAGCTCTTTGATTAACCATTAATAAAATTAGAGTTCAAGTTAAAATTTATTTTTGAAGATAATTATTTGCTTTACGTCGTATTTTGTTGTTTTTAATGATTTCAACAGATTTTAAAGTCGCGAAATAAGGTTTTGAAATTGGCCTTACGTTTTATGGATGGCAAAATGTAGTTGAAAATAAAATACATTTATAAAACAATATTGTTATTTCAATTATATGAGTAATTCAATGTTATTTTTTATTTCAACGCTCGGACCATATCTGGAATGTGTAATCTGTCTCTGGTTCATAAATAAACTCCGACAGCTGAGAATTGATTGTTGAGAATAAATTAGCATTTTATTTCAATTTGTATTCATTTATTTCAATTTTTAGTAAGTATATCACGTTTTGGTTTATAGTGTATAGTGTTGATAAAACAAATCTATTAAATTTAAAACAATAAAATTTGCCTCTTTTACTGTGACGTTGATCTTGAAATTTTTTATTTATTGTCTGGCACTTTATTTTAGTATTGTGTGAAGTAAAAAGGGCCTATGTTTCGGATTAAAAAATCATTTCGCTATTTTCATGAATATCATTATATTAAATTTTGCGTTAACTACCTTTTTCTTCTAATCAAATTATTTGATTTTTTGGTTATTTATCTGCTAAATTTGATGTTTGCATATGCTTTGCTTTATAATTTTATTTGTCAATCTTTTTTTTAGTATTTTCAAATTTATCAATTTTAAATTTGTTGTACAATTTTCCTTTAATCGATCATTACCGTGTAATCGGTATATTTTTTAAACAATTGCCTTTAAATAAAAATTATTTAAAAACAGCCGCAACCTTGGGTATGATAAGCAATTTTTAGTTCAGTAAATAATGTTTTTTTAGTATTTCCTCGTTATTATTATTTTTAGAAATTAATATGATTGGCTTTTGTTAAATTAAGAATAAATTTATATGCAAAATTCAAGACAAAATTAGGTAAATTAAATTTTTAATTAAAGTTAAATCATGCTTTAAAGAGCTAGAAATTTAAACCTGCCAAACAACATGGTTGATGACTCCACATGATTGTGTTGATCAAAAAATGTATTTGCTGTTGACGTTGCTGAAATAGCTGCGTCAGAAAATTAATAACCGCCTGGTTGGCGTAACAAAAATAGTGGAATTAAAAATGCTCGTGATTTGTGGAAACTCAAAAAGGCCGACGAATTGATTTTGCATTTTTTATTGTTATTAAGCCAAGTTAAGTTAGGGAAACGCGAAAATAATTTTTAAGTTTTCTTTATGAATAATTTGCAGTATGGAACAATGATTCTTTTCTTCCGCATTATTTGTAATGAGTTTTAATATTATATTTGCTAATTTTATTTAAAATTTTGCTTAGTTTTTGCTTTAGATAATTGTTTTGACAAGATTTACTTTTTTTTGTGCCCTCCCCAAAAGCATTCTTTAGGCATCAAGAGATTTTTAAACGATTTACTAAGTACAAATACGTTGCAAAATTTATTTGCTTTACCTTTTTTTTATAATTTTCTTATTATTTGTTGAAAATTCATTGAAATAGATTGAGATATCGATGACAAGAAACAGAATCTTCAAATGTTTTTAAATACAGTGTCACACAAAAGTCCTACACTAATTATTTTTTATCATATCATTTTCAAAAAATATTAATTTAGACCGAAAATCATTAAAAATGTATACAAAACTGTAGAGATTAAAAATAAGCAGGACGTCTTTAAAGTGTCTTTTATTTAAGAATATTGGGTTTCCTCTTCAATATGCTGTACTACAAATTCTAACTATATCAAAGTATGTTCAGCGTGATCCAATCTTGAAGATCAGCTTAAAAAAATGGTTCGTATCACGTTATATATTTAATATGTCTATCATTTTTATTATTATAATTCATGCAAGTTTTAATTTTAATAATAGTCAGTCATATGGTTTTATACAATAGGTATGTAACATAGAAGGGTATTCTGACTTTAATGATTTTTCCCTTAAATAATTTTTTGGGTTTTGAATAATATTAAAACATSTAAGTTAGCAAAAACCAGCCTTTCAAAAAATGAAAAATAAGGCTGAAAATGCAAACTTACTCGTGAAGCCCAGCTCTCAACTCGTTCCAGACGATGGAAATGTAGAGCAAGACATCGGAGATCGCGCAGCTGCRGCTCTTGAGATACGGAACGGTTCTCAAGCTCATCAATGCGCTGTTCAATTTCTTTTATTGCACGTTTATTTTTTAGATAAGTCCCAACGTCCGATTTCTCGAAATGAGTAACTTGATGAAGAATTTTGGGTGGTTGGTTTTCCTCGTCAGGGGGGAAAGATAGTGTTCGGGTTCAGTCTACAATAGGTGATATAGGAGGGTATTATATGTTTTTTGTAATTAATTTCTACAAGGTCAGCATTACAATTTCAAAAACATTTTAATTAAGTACCATCGGATTACTTTCCATTTTTTTTGCAGCAAAAACATACAATTATATTAAAATAAAATATTTTAAGCTTATTATTGAATCTGAGTTGGAAATTACATAAAATTGAATTGTAAAAATTTTAATTTTGGCATCAAAATAGTTTTTTTTCCAAATAAAACGATAATATACAAACTATAAATAGTAGTTTTATTAAAATTATGTTTAGTGTTTAAAAATCACAGTTAAACTTTTTTTTATTATTTTGTTTTTTATATTTCAATTTCATAAACTCTCTAAAAAGTCTTAAGATTTTAACTGTTTGATATTTACAGTAACAAAAACAAAAATTAATAGTTTTTTGAATACATGAAGTCCCCTGCTTTCTGCATTTCTTCCTTGATAATGTGTCGGCAATCTGTAGTTTTTGAAAATTAATTATCATTTAAAAAATTCAAAAGTTTTGATTTGATTCATGTTCATGCCTTAGACCTCAAACTAAGTATGTTTAATATTTTATGTTATGTTATTTTAAAATTTTGTTTGGCTTTTAGAGATATTATAAAATTTCTGGAATGAATACTGAAGAAGGCGGAGTTAGATTCATATTTACCAAAAAGTTTATTCTTTAAAAATTTACATTTATTTGACTGTTTTATGTTAATAATTATTTTCTTTATCAATTTGCAAAGTAAATTTTAAAAGGTTTTAATATGGAATGATTTGCCCAATTGGAGCGATGTGCTTGTAAACGAGCGTCACGAGCGCTCGCACTCTGCTGCCAACAACCCAGCAAACTAAAGGAACATTAAAATTTGATTTTGTTTTTAATACATATTTTTTAATTTTATTTCATTTTATATTAATTTCCGAGTATTTAAATTATCATGCTTGGTAATCATCTAAAAGATCATTTTTTTAACTAAAAGTTTAAAACAACGATTTAAAAATGAATTAAGGACGGTCGCCAACGCCTTTATACAATCGGGTTCTTAAACTTTTTTGTTTGGTTTGGTTATAATGTGAATTTTTTTTAAATAATTAATGTTATGATTTTTTCTACTTTTAAATTTAAAGTTTTTAATTATTATTAGATTTTTAAAAAAGCTTCTTTTTTTTGATTCCAACGCCCGGTGGTGCTTGTTGATAAACCAGTATGCATTCATCATCTAGCAATAGTCTGGCTGTTATATCTAGTTTAAACTTTTATTTTTTACAAATATTTCTTTTGTTTATTTACGTTAACTCAGTCATTATTTGTCACAACACATGGACACATCGAGTGGAAAAAGAGTCTCCCTTCAACGCCAAGCTGATGCTTCCGAATTTGTTGCAACATAAGCAGGAAGAAGTGCTGATATGGAAAGTCAATACAATTAAATAAATATTCAAAACATTTACGCGTTTGCGCGTGCCCAAATCCAGTGTTTGGAATTTTATTTTAGCCATTCCATTGATTTTAAAAATCCTTCGGACGGCCGCCAACGCCATATACAATCGGGCTCTTAAACCTTTTTGTTTGGTTTGGTTATAATGTGAAAATTTTTTTAAATAATTTTTGTTATGATGACAAGAAACATAATCTTCAAAATATTTTTAAATACAGGGTGGGTGACACCAGGGCTGTGTCGAAAGTAAAAAAAAAATCGAAATCGAAAATCGAAACTGAAAAGTTCGAAATCGAAAATCGAAAGGAAAAAAACGTCGAAAATCGAAATTCGAAAATCGAAAATCGAAACAAAATCGAAAATTTTTTGTGACTAGAAAAATTTTTTTAAAAATAATTTATTTAATAAATATTTTTTCTATTACTTATTCATTTTTAAAATTTTGAAGGATGCATTTTTTGTTTCAGAGGCCTTCATAAGCCAATTTTAACCTTTTAGGGAGGGTGGGGTGTCGGCGGTGCCGATAGGCGCCGCCGAGAAAATTTTGAATTTTTGACTTAATTTTGTTAAGAAAAATGATCCAAAAACTARAATGAATTGGTCGACTTTATGCTTTCAGTGGCGGCCCGTCGGTTCCGATAGGRGACGCCGGGAGAAATTTGGGGGGTTTTGTTAAGCAATTTCACCAAAATTTTCGCAAAATTGAGKATTTTTCTTCATAATTTCGGGGAAAAAATTGGTTTACATAAYAGTGGAGGATGTCCGGCGGTCTTTTTTGTGCGTATTTTAATTTAAAAATAATTGAAAAACATTAAAAATGTTCCGTTAAAGGGGGATAGAATGTGAAGGCCAAAGAAAGGTTAAAAAAACGATCGCACTGTAGCGGGTTAGAACCCAAAACACAAAATCGTAAAGACAAACCACTAAGCTATCAATTTACCTATAGAACTCATGTAAAAAAGATTGAAATTTTTAAAAACCGGGACCTCCGACTTTCGAAATTATTTTCGAAAAACAGCCCATTTTTGTCGAAATCGAAAATCGAAAGGAAAAAAACGTCGAAAATCGAAATTCGAAAATCGAAAATCGAAATTTCGACAGCCCTGGGTGACACAATACTTTCCACCTTTTTATAATTATAAGTAATGTAAGTATTCTATCTACGTTACATTTAATTCAAAATTTTAGCTATAGTTTATTTGTAAGAAATTGCCTTTTTAAATGTAAATTTGGTAATTTTAAAATTGGTAAAATTTTTTAATTTTGGTATAAAATAGTTGTATTCAAAATAAAACAATAATATATTTATTAAAATTATGTTTGTTGTATAAAAAGCACAATTAAACTTTGTTTTTATTATTTGGTTTCGTTTCTTAAATTTCTAAACTGTCTTAAGATTTTAACTGTTTGATATTTACAATAACAAAAATAACAATTAATAGTTTTTGAACACATGAAGTCCCCCCTGGTTTCTTTTTTTAATACCAACGCCCGATGGTGCTTGTTGATAAACCAATTTGCATTCATAATCTATCAGAAGTCTGGCTGTTATATCTAGTTTAAACTTTTATTTTTTACAAATATTTCTTTTGTTTATTTACGTTAAAGAAAGAGCGCGACGTGTACAGACAGCTAGGGTTTTTTAAAATAAGATTTAGTTAAGTTGTGAATGCTGTTGTATTTTTTATGCTTATAAAATTATTATTCTGAACATAGTTGAATTTTATGTTATAATGTATTTAAAAATACATATTCACGTTCTTTCATTCCGGATTGATCACCTTCTTCAGAGTTACGTATTCGGTACAGCTTCATCTTTCGCTGTGCTACAATTTTATAAGTTTCAATAACGTTTCCACGCATTTATCAAGAAAGATCCGCATAACGAAATGCTAAAAAGAAAAAATGAACGGATTGCCAAATATTGTTGTGTGCACGCAGTGACACGACTCTCTTTTTGTTGAAAAGCAGCTTTTATTATTCCAATCTCCAAGGCAATTAAAGCATTTTATCTCTATAGGTCAGTACAAGTAATTGAGTTCGTCACAATTGGAAGTGATAAAAATGCATGCCAAGAAAATATTTTATTTTTATGATTTTCCATTTACAATGGGGTTTTCTATAAAAAAATTATTATTGTCTTCTGCATTAAAAATAAAATTTGTACGATTTATTATTGTATTAGGTAAAATCTTTCGAATACATTTAATTTTTCTAAACTGGTTTTATTATTTCAACCTTGACTGAGGTTGGTCCTACGTATGTTTGCCAAATTCCGTGTTGGTCCTTAAAAGGAATGCAGAAATGCATTTATAAATTTTTAACTTTTGTTTTGGCAAATTAAATAAAATATTTAAAAGTAATTAGCTTCTCAAATTCTTTTAATGCATTGAAGAAAATTGACTGTTTTGTCGTTTTTCAGTGCGTGGAAAAGAATGCTAATTAGGGCGTTCGTATCTGACACTCTCTCAGATTAATTTATTTATTTGTTTTATTATATTATGATATTGCCGGTCAAATTTCATTAAAAGTTAATTTTAAATATATTCTTACTATTTTGTTTTTTGAGTTATAACAATATCAATTAATATAGTGCATCGGCGAGCGAATTTTGTTTGCCTGCGATGTGTACAATTTTAATCTAAAATTTAATGACCTCTTATTTAATTTTAAATTTAATATATTATAGTTGAATTTTTATTTTAGAAATTAACTTTTTTTTTGTGGTTTATTTTCTTAAATTAATGTTGTTAAGTGTAATTTAATTAACGCATTTTACTTATTTATTTAAATTTACTATGGATTTTAAGTATATGCGGTTGCATATTTTAATGCACTTAACTTATGACGTAGAATCCACCGCTTACATATTATATTTCAGCAAATATTAAACGTCCATCATTTTGATAATATACAAAACAATTGTTGTGTCAATTAAGAATTATGTGACCAGTATTTTTTTTATTGTTAATATTTTAGCGATTGACATCGTTAAAAGAAATGTGTTTCTAATTAATCCATTAACTGTTTAGTTGCAATTATTTTTTATTTATTTTCGTAATGACTTTGTTTATAATATAATTTTTAAGGAAATGATTCTTTTATTATTTTCTTTGTTTCCCGCTTTTCATAGCTTTAAACTTAACTGGTTTGGTAAATTAGAAATTGTGTTTTTGAAAACAGAAAATATTTTTGTCATAATATTTTTTGCTCTTGAGTCAATGTCAAAAGCAACTTTGATTTCTTTGTTTAACAAATTCGGCATAAAACAGCCAACATATTTTAATTGACTTTTACTATTTAATTTAAAGTCTTTTTATTTAGTTTGCAGTTTCGATTATATCACAATAATAATATTAATCTTTATTAACAAATCATTATATTTTTTAATTTCTAAAGAAATGTTGAATTTTGTCATTCTTTTGATAATAGCGATATGCCAAATTTTTTATCAATTTACTTTGTGATATTAATTATTGATTAATGTTTATAATCAACTACTTTAAAATCTGAATTAACAATACAGATTTGTAAAAGAAATTATAATCTTGTTGTTAATTATAAGTTTTGAATTTAATTTAGTTTTTTACTTTTAATGAATTTTCTCTTCTCTTCATGCTCATATTTTGTTGTTGTCTTTTTAATTCTTCGTTTTTTTAGTTGAGCTGATGATTTTGTCGGTAACGGGATTTGACAATTTTCTAAAATTCAAAAATTTCCAAAAGCGTAGAAAAAAAACACTTTCTTAACGTAATTTCTTAAATAAATCAAAAAATGCCATTTTAAAACAATTGATGAAAAAATCATCCTGGGATAACTGCTTTGTATGTGGAATCTGTTATTACCTAAGTTGCTATGTACTAAAAAAATTTTTTATAACAATAGCTACATAATACGCATAATAAAAAATAGTGTAAATTTTAAATTTCCCTAAAATTAATTTCCAAAAAAACTATATTCTTGTTTAGTTTTTTGAATGTAATGAAATGCATTTATGAGGATATTATCCGTTCACTTTCACCTCTGGAGCGCAGTGGGATTGACGCTCAGTGGGGTTGACTTTGTAAGATTAATATGGCGCAATTAACTTTGAGAATGCGTGATTTAAATAAAAACAAAATCACAGTAAAGTAATATAGCCATAAAGACTTAAACCAAAATTAAAACAATGCGATATTATTGGAGAAAGATTAAAATTTAAATATAAAATTTTTCAACTTATCAGCGCCATCCATTTGACGGCGATGACCGAGCTCTTTAGCGCATTTGGAATATTAAACGTAAACCAAAAGGTAAAACATATTTAAAATTTAAAAACAAATGCTAAAGCTAGGAAAACATAATTAAAAACTTAGAAAACTTTTATTTAACAAAAAACTGAATAAAAACTATTATCAGTTACAACAGACCACTTTATACAGGTTTTGTTCTTGTTTCACAGATTCTAGCAAGTTTAATAAATCCGGATACAACTTTTTGAATTCAATACAGAAATAACCCAAATCCACTTAGTAAAAAAACGTTATATTATTCAGAACTGGTTAGATAAATAAAAAGCGCAAAAACATTAGTAAAAAGATACTAACGTCACATACTTTTTGAAATTTATATTTAAACTTTCGAATAAGTTGCCCATTTAATTTTTTTAATATTAATAAAAATATGTAACTCTTTGAAGATATTTTTCTATCTTGTTCTCAGTTATTGTTGTTTTATGGTGGTTTAATATAGATTATGAATAATTTGAACGAGAAATAAAATTGATATAGCTTGTTTTAATTGTTTCATAAAGTTTGTTGGTTTCCATTGCTTTTATTAGAATTTGTAATTGAATTAAATTTTATTTAACATATTTTATTTCTTTTTCTTCTTACTTTTTTACGGTAAATAAGGTTTTGAATATTGATTATAAAATTAATGATTTCGGAAAACTTAAAATATTTATTTTTTCTCTATACTCGCAGCTTTTGTTTTTTCAATTTGATGCTCCGTTCGTCGCATCTCGCGTGATCTAGAGCGTCAGTCCAATGATTCGGTGCGCTGTGTTAGTCTTTTTGCTTTTAGTAATGTATTTTTTTAACATTATCAGGAATCACTAATTATTGAATTGAATTTAATTGGTGCCCACTGTTTATTCCACGTATCTTGCTTTCATAATTTAATATTGTAATGGATGATAGCATTCAGATATATAACACTGTGTTTGCAAAAAATTTGGTTGTAGCAAGTTTTATACTTATTGTAGTCATTTTAATAACTTTTGTTATTATTTTTAACCTTAAATATTTGTAAATTATATTTAGTAACCAACAATTAATTGTTGTATATATTTTTATTTAGGTAGTATACTTTATGCTTAGTAGATTCGAAATATACTTCATAGACAATTATTTTCATTGTATGCAAAGAGTTTAATTCTTAATGGTATGAGAGCAGAAGACTATTCTTAAAGTTCGTGGCATCACGCTTAGTGCAGACGCGTGCCGTCCGCTCCATTTTGATACATTTAAAGAAAATTCTTATTAGGAATTGTTTTTTATTAATGATTAAATTATTTATAATTAAATAACTGACATTTTCATTTGCTGAAATTTATATTTTACATTTTTATGTTATCGCAATTTTTCTTTCTGGTTTTTAAAACTCGAAATGTGACCACTTGAAAGTGATCATGCTCATTCACCAGTAGTAATAAATGATGTCTTATTACTTTTAACTTAAGTTTTATTTAGTTTTTATATGGTCTTTATTTTGGCGTTCGTTAATTTATTAAACTTTCATTAATTTATAATAAAATCAAATGTTATTCTTCATTTTTTCGAATGTCCGGAATATATATCGCGTACAAAATTATTCAATCAATAATACTATATTTATGCCACGGCAGTTCCGGCTCGGTCCTCCTTACTCCCGCCGTGGCGGTGCCCGGTCGTCGAAGTGATTGAATTTTTGCTTAGATGAATAAATTTACAA
Source organism: Globodera ellingtonae (assembly GCA_001723225.1). Taxonomy (NCBI): domain Eukaryota; kingdom Metazoa; phylum Nematoda; class Chromadorea; order Rhabditida; family Heteroderidae; genus Globodera; species Globodera ellingtonae. The sequence goes on from MEIZ01000451.1 coordinate 12,810, forward strand.
GATTTATTTATTTGGTATATTTTGGTTTTGGTAATTATTGAAAAATATTAAAGGGTTTTCGTGTAGCTCTATTATTTAAGCTGTTTATTTAAATAACAACATTATTTAATTATTCGTTTATGGCAGATTCAGCTTTAAATATACATTTTAATTAATTATTCATTTTTATGTTATTATAACTTTTAATGCCTTTATTAATAAGGTGAGAGCTAATTTGCGTTACAAATAACAAGAATTAGCTGCTTTACAAATTCTGGAAGACGGTGGTTTGCGTTTGGCCTTTTAACGTCGAACAGGTAGTTCATTTAAATTTTTGTTGCTGAGATTTCGAAGTAATATAATAATACATAGATTTCATATTTAATAAATGATCACCAAATAGTGAATTAATTTAATCTAACGTTTGAAATTTTGCACAATCACTTTATATGCCCGGTACAAGTGACAATGCCCCATCGCCAGTACAGTAACTATTATTGTAAGAATAAATCATGCAATAAGATAAGTAATACATTGCCGTTGGCAATAATAATGTAAGCCTTTAGGAAAGATATTACTTTTAATATTTATTTAATAATAACCCTCTGAAAGCAATGTCTGCTGGATTAAAAATTTAATCATTTTGTATTCTGCAAGAACTAAACTTTCGATTTACTATTAACGGTTTGCCGTTGACGTAATTTTTGGTGATAATAAATAAATAGGTGAAACCTCTGCACATCCTACAATTTTATCAATTTGAGAATTTTATAAATTTACAAAATTGATCGTTCATAAAATCTCTTCCATCACTTTTTTTCATATAATGTCTACACGCCCATCATCAACCGAGACCTAAATATTTTTAAATGGTGTCTTACGTATTTAATAATATAAATGCTGTTAGAATTTATTAAAAGACATGCAAAATAATATATAGTTTAAAAAAATGGCATAATTTGGTTAAATTTAAATAGGAGCCGTAATCAAACTCAAACAAAGCTTGTCTTGGAAAATTTACCGGGACATTGTTCTCTATGCCTGGGATTTATTAGCATTATAATTGCATTACTCAGAGTTTGTATTTTATTAAAACTAAATTTTTACATTTTAAATTTATATTGGAAGGCCTTTTTTTAGTGTAATTACCTTTTCGTATCTTCTTTCTAGAAATTTACCAAACGAAGACAAACGCGATTGTTTGAGCTCACGCTTAGTAGAGAATATTCCCAATTAAAATATCGATTAGCCGGCTTTCTTCACTGGTTATTAGTTAAGTTTTTGATTAATTTTAATTGCTTTTATTAAGTAGTTTTTGTAACAAACAAATAACTTTAAATAAAATTAAACTTATATTATCTTGAAGAAATTAGCAAATAGCAAAAAAGCGTCAATTTGTTATGTAGGCCGAGCTTAAATGGTAATATTTCCAACTAAATTATTTACAATTTTAGTTTGAAAAAAATTGCGAATTATCCTCCAACCGTTTGTTTCAGTCTGTTTTTAGTTTTTTTAATTTTAATTTTTTACATATAAAATATGTATATAAAATTTAAACTTTAATTTATCACATTATTTTTAAATAATGTTCGTTTGGATGTATTATATCGATTTAATCTGCAAAACGTCTTTCGGCCCTTTCCGTAAACACACATGCACAAAACATTTTTTCCGGTGTTTTGGATCGAAACATTATTAAAAATGTAAAAATTGTTTTGGTGAATTAGATAAATAATTCTCGTAATTTTTGGATAAACTATGTAATAGAGTAATAATTGCTTTTAAAATAAATTTGTTGATTATGGTAACTTTTGCGTTTATATTATTTCCAAGACCATTAATCTTATTTTTACTATTTTGAATAAGATATTTCAAAATATAAACCGCTTAGAATATTTAGTCCCATTATTTTTATTTTTTGTTTTAAAATGATTTAAAGACTTTGTGTAGTCTAGGCCTACATTGATAATGGCAATCTTTATCGAATAGATTTAATACAGTTGTTTTATTCCTTTTCAATATAAAATAATATTTTTTAATTCGAAATCATATTTGGAAAGTTCTATTATAATAAAAATAAAAGCCAAGTTATTATGATTTTTAAATGTTTAATTTAGAATCTACTACTTTTTGTAAATTTAGCTTGACAAATTAAAAATTAAATAAATTGTTTTTACTTTTTTACGTTCGTTTTGATTAATATAAATTTGCACATTTTTTGTTTATTAAGATTCTTTGACCTATTATTTTAAAATATGAAATGATGTGTTTTAGGCGCTTGTAAGTTTTTGTTTAAATTAGTAATATATAACTATAATATTTAAAAGTAAAGTTGTATTTTGTTTTTGGTTAAAGATACTTATTAATTTTTATTTAAGAAATTAATTTAGCAATGAGTATGTTATTCCAATGACTTATTTTTATTTCGAAAGCAAAATTTGTGCACGTGTCTTTTATTTCGATTTACAATGGTATAATAAAATGACTATTTGGCAACAGCCAGATGGCCAGTGTGTGAGCTGCCTCGTGTATTGCTGCTGCGGTCTTGAATAAATACTGAAAATTGTGCTTCTTGTTCGCAGATTCAATTTGTGTTTGTAAATTAAGGCCAGATAAAAATTTTATTTTTATTAAACTGGGCCATTTATTGGTTATTGACAAAAAAAGTTAAATTGCTTTATGGATTTAATAATATATTTCAAGATATTGCTTTAATAATTGTTTACTTTTATTTCGTTAGACCAGACCACGCGCTTTTGCCACATCCCTTTGTGAAATTTTTGTATGGTTAATTTTGTTTTTATGTATTTTGCAAAATTTTTGCATTTTTCAATCGTTCCGTCATTTTTATTATAGCATTATTTGCCCACTACTTGTTTTTCATTTATTGTTTTTGACAGAATATGTCTTTTTGCTACATTCTAAGCGAAAATTAATTCATTTCTGTAGTATTTCAATACACATTTGCATTTGTTTATAATTTTAAAAAGTAACCAATTGTTTTCCGAGACTTTTTGGTTGGCGAGCAGTTTTGCTGTAAAGAAAAGGCGTTCAGGCCAAATGTTATTTTTTTCCAGATCAAGTAGTTTTTATTTGGCCGTAGCCCAAGTACCTAGGTTGATTTCTCAACTTCTTTGGCTTTTAAATTTAATTAACTAACAGTTTAATTTTATCTTGTAATTTTTTTAGTTTCAAGTTTTTAAAAATTTTATAGAAAATTGTTGCACACGTTAGCTTTTGTTAATTCGCTCGTACAGACTCAAAGTCTTTTTTTGTATTCAGTTCGGAAGATTTTAAATCAATATGGAATTTAAACGTTATTCAGCTTTTATTATAAAACTACAAAGTGACACAAAAGTCCTGCACCACTTATTTTGTATCATAACTTTTTTCTGACACAATCAAATTAGACCAAAATGATTGCAAAAGTACAGAAAGTGTAAAGATTAATAAAAATCAGGAAGTTTTGAAGTGCTCCAACTTAGAGTGGATACAGAGGCTAAGATGTGCGGATAAATTTTCGCAAATGGCATACATTTCCTGGACGGATCTTTTGCCTCATTCCCGAAAAAATGAGAGTAAGGGGGTCATTCTGAGCACTGATTAACCCGGAAAAATGTCGCAACACCAGTTCTGGGTCTTCTTGCCCAGTGGGTTGGAGCGGAGTATTGTTGGAAAATCCATTTCCTATTGCCAAATGGTAAATTGTCCAAAGCTTCACGACGCATTTTAGGATTACCTCCACGTAGCCGTTTTTATTGATTTTGAGTCTTCAATTGCGCTTGAAGTCTTTGGTTGTCCCATGCTCCCTAAATAATTCTTAAATGCTGGTTACCGCAATTTTTTTAGTTCCCATGAGGGTGCCTTTTTTGACACTAAAAAGTGAGGAAAATTTTTTGAAGCGGGAATTCCGGTATTCACAACACCCTACCAAATAAAAACATTAACTTAATTTTGGCTCAAGTCTTATTCGCGTTTCAGCACATTAATCTTGTAATCAATTCAATCTTACGCGTACCATATAAAAGATATTCAGTATTATGATAAAGCCCTCCCCTCCCCCCAAAAAAAAAATTTTGTTCTTAATTAATTTAAATAATTTTGGTGTAAATTTTTGCTTAGTTTGATTATTAACAATTTATAAAACCAGTTTTATATGTCTTTTATTTAATGAAGCATAGGCAAAAACAAAATCCAATTAACTTCTTTAAGGCAAATACAAGTAGCATTTTAATTATTTTTCAATTTGATAATGCACATTTTTAAAATTTTCTTTTACTTTTGCTTGATTTCAATCTAATTTTATTCTTAATTAAATTATATAATTATGGCCTAACTTGCTTGATTGATTCTTAAAAATTTTTGTAGCAGTACATGTTCTGACTCGATCTATTATTGATAAATTTTTTAAAATATTTTTTATGTTAAAAAAATTAGCTAATGATTTTATTAATAATTTAAAAGTATTTATCAACTGCGACCGGTACGACCATTTCCGTCACGAAGGCATGCAGTTTTACGAAACTTCAAATTTAATAAAAATATGCATATTTTAAAATATGTCTTCAATCTGTCACCAATCATAAATTAAATGTTAACAGTAATATGGCTTATTTTAGCTTGTCTTTTTGTAATAATTTTCCAATTGAAGTTTTGCTTATAAAATATTAGTTTAATATTTTTAACGTATTTATTAGTTTAAAATTATGGATAAAACGCTTTATATTTTATTTTCGTGAAAGAAATTGTATGCAGGACAGGGAAGCGAGTTTTGTACAAGCGCCGCGCTACCAGCTATGCGTTGTTAATCGTTGGTCTCCAATTTTGTTAATTTAATTTTTTTAAATTTTGGTTTGTAATAGGCATTCAAAATTGTCGTTTATAAACAATTTGTTAATTTAATTTAATTTTTTTAATTAAATAAATTTAACGCCTCAAATTCCTTTTTCAGAGTCAGATAAAAAACAATGATTTAGATTGGCTCGAATGAAACTTTCAAACTTTAAAGTTCAAAATTTTTTATTATTTCTTTTTTAATTTTTAACTTCTAAAAATTTAAAATAACTAAATTTCATTCTCGGTCCTCGACGGTGTGATGAACCATCTTGTATGGCGGAGGCAAAGAGTGTTGGACATTAATGCATTCCTCTCTCACAACTGTTGAGCCGTTCATTCCTCTCAACGTGCTCAACAAAATCGACAAAATATTCCTTAACTCAAATTCAGGATAGATTCTCACACAATTCAAAATAAGAATTTGTAAGTAATTTTTCATAATTTGACGTCGAACCTATTTTATTGAAATGCAGATCATACTTTTTAGAAATTAAACAATCAGTAATTGTCACAAAGCTTTAAGCAAAATACAATTAAATATTTATAATTAATTCTCTTATTATCTTTGTTTATAAATTTAGTATTATACCTTTTTCTTCTACATATCATAATTTGCGTAATCTTCTAAAATTTTCTACTATAACAATAAATTACCAAGTAAAAATACAAGAAACTTTCTATATTTATAAGTATGTATGTTAATGTTAACGAATTGAGATATTTTGCATTTATATTGGCTATTATTATTGCAAGTTTTCTTAAAAATAAATTGATAAAATTTAGCGCAGTATGGGTGTGAGGAGGGCGAAACTAATAAAGCAATGCGCATTAATTTGTAATTTTTTTTATACTGCTTGATTTAGTGTAAAATATTAAATATTTTATAATTATCATTTTTGCTATTGTGCATTAATTTGATTCTTTGCAATGTTCAGTAATATTTCTCCATATTTTTTATTCCGCATTTCCAAAAGTCAGGAAAATTTCATATTAAAATTTATCCCCATCGACGTATCAAAAAGCCACTCAATTTACATGGTTTTTTGCCATTATAAATCTATTCACAAGAGAATGTTTCAAAAAGGGATTTAGGTATGCATTTAGATGACTTTTTTGTAAAATTTTCAAAAAATTATGCCAAATTTGAATAAATGTGTCGCTTCGAGCGAAAAAAGATAGAAAAAAACAACAAAAATAAAATTACGGCTTTTTTTTTTACAAATTGTAATATGTAACAAGCAAACTAGGTTCTTTTCGGTTATGAGTCAACAAAAAAAAAAATTTATTTAGACAACACAAATGTGTTTCTAGGGGTATTTCGGGGTCGTAGAATCCGAATCCGACCTCCATTTCAGCTTAATTCGAACCCCGGACCCGAATTCGAACATTTTTATAAAATTTATTTTTTTCACATTTTTCTATTTAAAATCGACAATTTTTCCGCCATCCGATCCGTTCGTTCTCCGCAGCAGTTGAGGCAATGCTCGACT
>MEIZ01000451.1:19175-30481 GCA_001723225.1 Globodera ellingtonae
ATTTGCTTGTTGTTTGCTCGAGATTGATAACAAAGTTAAATGACCTTTACCTCTCGATCTCGCTGACCTTTCGGTATACCCCTAGAACGACCTTTTTATCAACTTTGGGAAACAAAATTTTTTTTTAAACTCGGGGTAAAGGGAACGAGTTGGGTAAAGGGGAACGAGTTGGGTAAAAGGGAACGAGTTGGGTAAAAGGGAACGAGTTGGGTAAAAGGGAACGAGTTGGGTGTGGGGAACGAGTTGGGGTGGAACGAGTTGGCGGGGAACGAGTCGTCCTTTTACCGAAAAAAGAATGATGTGGGCAGAGAAAGAGGGGGAGGTGATTGCCACAAACGGAATGTTGATAATATTGAACGAAAACTGTTGATTTATGCATTGGCAACATTTCTGGATTTTTAATATTAAATTTATTTTTTAAAATTTCATAATAAAAATAATTTAACATCACAGATTCCCATTACTAACCTCGATGGCCCAAAAACAAAAGAACTGTTGTTCGTCTACTATCCACTGATTATGGACACAGGTGGGGTGGCTTGAGACAGAAAAGGATAAGATATATTTCGTATCCACTAAGATTACAAGACAGATTCAAAATAATCGTGTCGGTCCAATGGAGGGGCCCGGAAACAATAATCATCGGCCAGTTGGAGGAGCTGTTGAACACCAATTTCAGACCAGATTTAGCAGTTCCGTACAACAATTGCCACCAATTTCTTAATTCGCGTAAAAAATCACTGTACACAAGTTTATATCAATAATTATTTTATGTCAGTCGGTTCAGCAGTATAAAGCCGTGATTAAATTATTTTGCTTTCTATTGGTTTCAAGCAAAATAAATTTTGTATAAACGTTGATCATAGTGCCCAGAAACGAAATGATTCAAATCTGACACCAGTCGACTCCTCTCTAAGCTTAATAGAGCTGTTCGAGACTTGAAATTTACCGAGAATCGAGAACCACAGATCGAGACCGAGAAATGACACCGAGAACCGGGACCGAGAAATGATCCCGAGACTCGAGAATCTCGAACAGCTCTAAAGCTAAACGCACAAATCTGCAAATATTTTTGCGCGGACGAAATTATGAAGAAAGCTATGGCCTCTGAGGGACAACACGCTTTTGGTCAAAATTTCTAAAGAAATTTTTATACTAAAAATTACTGCTTTCTGTAATTTTTTATAGATACGGGCGGATAACGGATATAAGATTTTAAGATGGGACGGATACGGATACGATAATTTGTATCCGTGAGTACGCCTGCCCTAAACAGTGGTAATACCAGAATCATTTTCTTTCAATTAGACTAAATTAATTAGAGCTTTTATTAGTGATATTACAAAAAATATTTTGTTTTTTGAATTTATAATTTAAATTGTTTACTATACAGCAAATGTTGAGCTGAGTCTAATTGGTAGGTGTTTGTTTACTATACAGCTAATGTTGAGCAGAGTCTAATTGGTAAGTGTATGCATTTTTGTTATGTGCACTTTTTACGCCCACGAACCGCCTAGAGCCATATTTTAACAACTTTTAATTTTTTTTAAATGGGGGGGGGACGGGAGCCTGTAATCAAATTACCAAAATGAATATAATTTGGATTTCGCGCATCATAAGGTGCATTTAACAAAAATTGTACCCACCCGCGCAATATTTGCTTTAATAGTAAACAATTTAAATTAGGGCATTTGATTCTGGCATAGCCACCGGTTAGGCTTGTCAAGGGCAAATAATGAAACATGTAGGCGTTAATTGCCCAAAATTGTTGGTTGGAAAAGTTATTTTACATTGAGTATAAATATGAGGAAAAAAACTGAATGCTAAAACATTTTACAATCTAAAAATTCTCATATTTTCAAACTTACAACACAATGGAATCATCCGTAGATCCGGTAAAAATTATTCATTTAAAAATAATTGAAATTTTCAATTTTTAAGCTTTACAATCGTTACATGAACAAAGGCTTTGTTCCCATTGAAATTATTACAAATGGGATCATTACTATGATTTGTTGGGTCGGAATTGGTCTAAACGCGAGTCTCGTCTATATGACCATCAAAACAAAGTAAAAAATATATACGAGTTCAAGCCCTAAACTAAAATGAACTTCGTTTTATTCTCTTAAATACTAAAAGGGTTGCCGGTTTCTTGGACTTGCTCGGCACCCAGCAATCTCCAAAAGCCAAAAAATTCAATGTAGTAACAGCCAATTGTAGAAAGGTTGGAACGGCCTTATTCCAGCTACCAATTTTTATGAAAAAAGGGCGAACGGACCAAATGCCGACCCTCCGAATGTCGACCAAGCCAAAATCGGCCCGAATACCGACCAGTTATAAAAATTCAAATTTCTTTGTGTTTGCTTTAATTAGTTTTTGGAGTTAAATTTTAAAGGATGAAGAAAGAGTCAGGAATGATTTTTGAAAATTTTGATTAAAATGTTCGGATCGGGGTTAGGAATTGGTTGAAAAGAAGGTTAGATTCAGATTCTACGCCCCCGAAAACCCCAAAAACATTATTGTGGTCTGTATTCAAACCAATTTACAATGGGTTGGTCCGGTCGGCATTCAGACCGGTCGGTATTCGGTTCGGTAGCCAAAAAAAGAATGTCAAATTTTGAAATTATTTTAAAATTTTTTTATCATAAATGCAAAAACCCAAACCGGTCTCTGGTTAACCGAAAAAACCCAAATAATTTGGTTAACCATACTGAAATTGCTCGGTTTGGTTTGGTTTGAGCACGAAAACCCCAGTCATGGCTGATAGCGTTTTGCACCAATCTTACGAAGTGGCATAACTCGATTAGAGCTCATAATGCAAAAAGAGTTAACATTTATCCGATCAGATCACTCCATTCGCCGTGCAAAATTCTGATCGCGTTGTATGCATTTTTTGCCTCATTTCTCCTTTTTGGAAATTGCTTCAAATTTGTGATTTTTATGTTTGGAATCAATCACATCACACTGCGGACGTGCTTTTATATACAAATTGTTCCCCTAATTGGCTCAGCAATTACTGTGTCGCTTCAGTTATGCATTGGGCTCGACCGTCTGATCGGAGTTATCTTTCCATTCCGGTAATACATTTTTTTTAGATTTTTATTAATTCATGATAGATCATTTTTCATTAACAATTGATTAAAATATTATTTAATATATCATCACTGTTTATCACATTTTATTCTCGATTTTTTTTCTAACGGCACAGCTCCGTTTTTTCAGGTATAAAGCGAATGGAAAAAATGTCATTTTTAAATTTATCATTGGCATTTGTTGCATTAGAGCGATTTTAAGTGGGTTGAACATCTATATTGGAAGTTCCGTGCATTGGGAAAAGTTAGCATTTTTGCAAATTAAAACATAAAAAAATATACTTTTTTAGGCCGGTGATGTGCACACTTGGCGACCCCAGCCAACAACCCGAAAATCAATATTTTACAAATTTTACTGTCTTAGTTATGTATTGTGGCGAATTTTTATGTTACACACTGGTTTGTCTGATCATTTGGCGGAGGAAATCATCGAGTTTTTTTTCGAAAAATAATATTTTTCTAACTTTTGCATTTAGTTCCGGAAAATGTGATAAAGTTAACAATTTCGCTGATTGTTCTCATGTCGATTGTTCTGCTATGCTTTATCTTGGTTGGCTATTTTCATTTTTATTTTTAAAATAATTTCCTTTTTAAGAATACTTTTTTTGCAAAAGCCATAATTCCCTTACTCAATTTGGACGCATTTACAAGTGAATATTTTGTTTTGCCAATTTGTCTTGTTTTGCAATCGATGGCATACGGAAGCAGTGCTCCGGTTCTCTACTTTTGCAAGTAAATATTATTATAAAAGGGTAATATTGGATTAAAATTAATTTTTTAGTGGACAATATCGCAGAGCATTTCGCGCACAATTCAGTCATCAAGAACAACAAGTTACCGTTGTCCAATATTCGGAAAAGTAAATTCTGCACATTATTTAATTTTTTTTTTTTGTTCTTTGCCCCATCAGAGCTGGACGAAACTCAAATTTTTTTTCGACGAAACGAAACGAAAAAATTATTTTTTTTAATTCACGAAACGAAAAAAGTTAAATTTCATTTTACGAAACGAAACAGCAAAAATTTTACGAAACGAATCGAAACACGAAACGGAAAAAAAATTTTTTTACGAAATGAAACGAAACACGAAACGCCTAAAAAGTAACGAAACACGAAATAAAACGAAAAAATAAAAATTTTTTTAAAGTCTTGTTTTTTTTGCCAACATTGATGTTTAGTAAGATCATTAAATCGGGACTGACAATAGGGAATTTTTTTTTGTAATGGTCAAAGGGGAAACAAATTTTTTTTATAATTCAAAATCATCTTCCTTGTTGTCTTTAACATCGATTGCATCATCAGCAATTTTTAAATCAGCTTTTCTTTTGGGGTGGGGGTCGGCGGTGCCAATAGGCGCCGCCGGGGAAATTTTGAGTTTTTGACTTATTGTTAAGATTGCAGCCAAAAATTACAAATGTGTAACACAACAAAAGTGCCTCCACTATGGTTTTGTGATTTCGTCCAACCAAAAAATAAAATAAAATTGTGAATTGCCTTCTAAAATATTGGTTTTTAAATTGGAAAAAGTTAAAAAAATTTTTAGAATTGTTTACAACACCGTAAATCTTCAGAGATATTAGGAAAAAATCATTTACACAGTCAGGGATCTGAACCCTTACGACCGATAGGGGACGACTGAGTCTGGCCGACTGAGTCTGGGCCAACTGAGTCTGGGACAACTGAGTCTGGCCGACTGAGTCTGGCCAACTGAGTCGGCCAACTGAGTCTGGTTGTTAGGAAAAAATTTTGAACTTAAATTTTGTAAAATAAAGAAAGTCAAAAAACGTATCCGAAAAAAAATATCTTTCTTAAACAAAAATTAAAGCAAACAAACATAATCAACAACAAAAACTAAATAAAACAATCATTAAATCTTCATGTGATAATTTTGGAAATTCCTGTGAGAAAATCGATTATTCTTTGGGCGTTTTGATTTTGTATGGCATATTAATGGTCGCCCAAAAAATGATACCTGGGGTTCGTTAGGCTTAGGCCTAAGCCACCCTGGCTTGGGGTTTGTTAGGCTTAGGCCTAAGCCTATTAGTGTAAAAACGTAACAAATAGAAATTTTTCAAAAAATCATAAATGTTGAGATCATAGATTGGATGATGTCAAATGAGAAATCTGATGTCATATTCGTGATTCCGTTCTCGATAACCCCGGAGTACTTCTCGGAAGTTTGTTTAAGAAAGATATTTTTTTAGGATATGTTTGTTGACTTTTTATTTTACAAAATTAAGTTCAAAATTTTTTCCTGCCAACCTGACTCAGTTGGCCAGACTCAGTTGACCACCAGACTCAGTTGGCCAGACTCAGACGGCCGGACTCAGTTGGCCCAGACTCAGTTGGCCAGACTCAGACGGCCGGACTCAGTTGGCCCAGACTCAGTTGGCCCAGACTCAGTTGGCGAGACTCAGTTGGGCCGTTACTACAGTGTATACACACATTTAGTATTGATTGATTTTGGAATTGGAAAAAAAAGGGGGGGGGGTGGAAAGAAAGAGAGAGCACATTCCCTCGAGGTTAGAGAAGTAAGGTTGAAAGACCATCATCAGCGGGGTTGGGTGTGGGTGTACGTCATTTGGCCGAATATTATCGTTAAAGCTCGCCAAAAATTCTAAATGAAAATGTTGGAATTAAATAATGATTAAAATTTCGATTGATCCATAACATTTTTTGCGCAAGAATTTAAAAGTTTTAAAATTAATTTCAATAATTAAGAGTAAAAATCGGAAGGTTCGATTTTTTTAGGAATGAGTAATTATGGAGGAGGGGGGTGGAAGGGAACACATGGCGAATTGTTGGAACGCGTTGAAAAAAAATGAGTAAGAGAGAGAGGGAGCATGTATTATTTCAGATTACAAAATCACAATTTTAAAATGAGCAATTACAGAAACTCGGTTCCGTTTGTCCCAAAAAATGAGTTGACCATTTCTGAGCGAACTAAACAAATCTACATCGGACAGCTCGCCGGTTTTTTAACCGGGGCCTCGATCAGCAGAGAGAGCTTTTTAACACGCGAGCGGATGGTAAGGACCCTTTTCTTAAATTAAATTTGTTGTTGTTGTTGTTATTAGGTGCACCAATGGATAAGAAACTGGGGAAGCGGGTGGGAAATTTCTTTTGCGGACATATTGGAGCATTTAAGAAGTCGATGGGAAATGAGCGACACCGAAGAGGTACAAAATTTCCTTGAAAGAAATGAATGATTTCTTTTTTGCAAAAAAAAAAAATGTTGGCATAAATTTTGTTATCATCTTTGATAGAAATTGATTTCATTAATTGAGAATGTTAAAATTGAAAAAAAAGAAAACCAAAACGGGTTGAGCAGGCTTCGAACCGGTGCAAAAAGATTAAAGACAGTACTTAACAAAGATTTAACGCGTTAAGCCATGTCTTTATCCTGAGCCATTTTCGAATTGTTAGAATTTGTGTTTGTCAATATTTTCAGTATAACACTGGTCGACGACATGACTAAGGTTTTGCAAACATTACGGGTGAACGACGTGGGATATTTTTAAGTTCCTCCATCATCGTTTGAGCCTCGCCTTGGGTGATGTGGCCACGCCTTTTTAAAAAACTGATGATAGCAAACCAACAGATTAAGAACACGGGAAAAGCAATGAGATAATTAGCAAAAAGRATTAGAATTTGTAACCAAAATTGTGTCTCATTTTCCGGTTCACGTAATATTTGGACAGTGGGTTTAAGGGTTGTGGTATTATTCATTTTTTAAACATTTAGTTTCGTACTTTTTTATTTATAAAGAAGTTTAACCGAGTTTAGAGTCAGATACAATATGACGATTATAATCAACCATTACCATTTGATCAAATTCTCCAAGGGTAATCATTTCTATGCCACCCTTTGGGATAGGTGAATTGAAAGTGGCTCGAATGGTTGTTGTTCCACTACGCAGCAGTTCAAAACCACAACTGTCATCCAATGTTGAGGTTAATGGGATGACGAAGAATGTCCAGCCATTTTTAAATTGTTTCATTGAAATGTCAAAGGTCCTTTCTGAGTTTGCCATTCCCAATGCTTCATACATGTCAACAAATGCTCTGACYAAGAAATTTGAGTCAAACTCTAGCTTGTATGGTACAACAGGGTAGACCATTCCACCAGCGTGAACAGATATTTCGCGCACGTCAAAAGGTTCAAATTTGAAGGGGGTRAACTTGTAATCGCCATTGAATGCCGCATTTCCAACCATGGCAATAGTCATTCTGCGCGGAACCGTTGCACTGAAAACATTGTATTCAAATTCATAGCGCCCAGCACTGATGAACGCCGATTTGATCWCCGTCTTACGGACCGCATAAGTGGCTGGTTGTTTTTCCAATGTTTTGTACAGACTCATGTTGAACGAGGGCTGCACCTCAATCATTTTTGCGTAAATTTTTACATCATGAACGGCCAGACGGTATTTGGTTGCATCATTTCCCAAAAGTGTTTGCAAAGTGAAGGCATCTTTGGCTTTGTAAATTGTGAACAATAAATCCAAATTATTTAAAAGGTAAAGTTCCTGATTTCCCATGTCAAAGTCTAGTCGCGAGAGGAATTGAGCCTTCTTTCCGCCTTGGAATATTTTGCAACGCTCTTTGAATCCCTCATCATTCTCATCGTTATGTGTTTTGCTATGACGGTAGCCAACAGATGCAAGAAAATTTTTTTTTGCATTGTTTGGAAAGCTGAGCTCATTGGTGACATATGTTTTGTATGCATACAAATTTCCACTGTCATAAATTTCAGTGTTCCCMACTGTGACTTTGAGTTGCTGSACAAATGTCTGCCCAATCCCTTGAATGGCACTTACACTTATGTCCGCATTTTCAATTGCAACCCATTTGTCATTGTCTGCAGGCTTTTCAATGGACAATTCAAGGTAGAGGTAAATTCGGGACAAATCTGTCCACAAATTGTCACTGTATAGTCGGAACAAATACGGGGATTCCTGGGTGATTGTGGTCAATGGAAGAACTTGGCGGAAGAAGGAACGAACAACAGAAACATTGGTTGGTGGCACCGAAAAGATGTTTAGTGCACTGTTTATTGCCAGCGGACTATTTTCACTAATTTTTTGAGGGCATGACATTTTTTTAATAGGTTCCCAATGAGTCGACGCGGAGTTTTTTATTCCTCGCTTTACCAACCATTGGTGGTGCAATTGACGATTGAAGTTTATTTATGTGTTTGCGTTTGTTTTTTCCAATTTGTCCAGCATTGGGTTCCTTTCGGTATCGCTTAAAATCAAATCCTTGRCCTTTTTGGGTATTAATATTGTTTGCCGCTTTCTCTAGGAGATTTTTTAGGCCCGTTTTGCTTTCTGTGACGAGCGAGTCTTTGAGATCCTTSCCCTCCAACACGTTTGTGAGAACTCGATTCCCGCTTTCCAGTCCCTGGCGGCCAATTGCGGCGCCAATTTGTTTTCCAATGGGCAACAAATATCGCATGAGACTTCGGAACACCGAACCAACCCCTCCGCCTCGCTGGTACGGAATTCCCCGAAAGACATTGTACCCCCCAATCTGAACCAACAATTCTGGTGACGCTTCTGCAAAGGTGGACCAATCAACTTGGAGAGGGTCGAAATCGACATGCATTTAAAAAAAATTATTGTAATAATATTTGTGTTTTATTTATAATGTTTAAAGATTGTTCTTCTCACAAAAGTGTTGACAATGACATCTGGTGACGTTTTTGTAAAGTGTAAAAAATGGACCAGTTTTTCATAGGGAACACCCATACAGCGGTGGTACAAAAAGAAAATCACGTGTTTACCACACGCGCTTGATCTGACAGACTGCAGCGAGATTTTGTTATAACGAATTTGCTCAAATTGGCTCAAATAATACATGATGGGAATACTGGGAGGTGGCCAAATTGCAAGTGAGTCATAATATTCCAAATTATTTGGCGTGATACAATAAACYCATATCCAGTGGGAGCCACGTGATGTGCTTGGGTCKATGTTGAGCACCATGCAATTAGGAAATTTTACACTTGCACCCGTCGGTATCTGATCTGCCGCAAAACATCCAAGATATGAGTGACGTGTGACTGGGTTTCTGGACAAAATGTTGTCAATTTCAATGGTGTTCATCATCGTTTAAAAGTAGGACAATTTTTGAAAATGTAATGTCAAAGTACATGTTCCATATTGGAATGGCATTAAGTTTCCGCTATTTGTACGAATTTCAATAAAGAGTTCAGAAATTTCCTTTAACAACAACTTGTGATATTGGATGGACAAAAACTGTTCTTCAACAATTTCATCAGGCTTCCCGCGTATTGTGACAATTCGTAAGACAGGGGCGGTGACGTCACCAATCATCATCGGTTCAATCAAATCGGGTGTGTAAACATGAAAAGAGGACACCCCGCCGCTCATGTCCGGCATGAARCGCGCCTCGTTATCTTCGTTTACAAACTCGGTGGTGGTGAAGCCGAGAATGTATGAAAGCTGAGACGAGATTTTGACGCCCTTCACATAACGAGGGTCCAGCTTTAATGAGAAGCGATTTTTGAAGGTGTCAAACGTGAACTGACAGGCAAAGCCCACCTTGCGGTACGCCTGTATCCATGCCTCCATTCCAACTTCACGGGTAGCGTCCAATATTGCTCGGTCGTCTTTATGCATSCTTGCAATCTCCTCTTTTAATTTTGTCTGTTCCAGCTCGCTGAGAAGCTTCAAATCAGAGCCCTTCAACGATGTAAAATATTCATCCAGCCTTTTTTGATATGACTCGGCGATTTCGCCTGCCCTTTTTATTGGAATCTTACTTGTTGTTGTTGCACGRTTTTCACGTCCCTCATCCTCTTCGTCAACACCGTAAAAATCCATTAATGTATCAATGTCCTTTTGGAATTGTTCCTTTCGGTCCACGACACTTCGTTTTTCCRTGGTTCTCCGATTAATGTACTCTTGACGTGCCCATTTACTTGCAACGCTGGTAGAATGTGTATATTCGTTTTGAATCGTACGCACTTTTTCTYCCAATGGCTCGCTTCCCTCCCCCAAAAGCTTGTAAAGATTTTTGCTCAGCGCATACGGATTTGTCACATTTGAAGGCGGAACTGAAATACGCARAGTGTTCCCCGTTTGCCAGTCAATTTGAACAAATTGTTCTTCAACAGTCCCTATGGAGGGCCAGGAATGCGGGTACACAATGACGGCGAGACCAACCTCCCACTCGGAATTGAACTGCAATTTTCGCGGCAACCGCACGCGGAATGAGTTTGTTCTGTTCCCATCAACACTGGTATTTGACGGAAGTACTACATAAAACGAGTTGGAAGGCATTTTTTAATGTTCTGTTGAGACAGCACGATTCCTTTATATGTTTTTCCAMGTGATTGAACTTGCAGGGATCCAGCTACTGAAGCGCGCATTGAAACCTTTCCATTTTACAAAAGCATATTCCACACCATTCTTTTTCTTTGTTTTGATAATTTTTTCAATGTCGTATGTGTGTTCTTTGTTCTCTAATGTTTTGCAAAGATCATTGGTGTAAAACCATCCCTTTATCATTTCATTGTTGTCATCAAGGAGGCGATAGACAACGGGCGTGCGCTCGTCATGCACTTGCGCAACCGTAAACAATTCAGTCGTGAAACGGGGCAAGTAGCCCTTTTGGAACACATGCTTGAACTTTTCAATGCGCACCCGGTCGCCGACCTTGAATTTTGGCGCCCGTCTGGGAATTTTGGCAACCTTGTCATATAGTTTTTGTCTAAGTGCTTCAGCATTTTTAAAATCAACGTCCACTGGGCGCATMCCAATGCTTGAATTGTACGAGTGGTTGATAGCGCTAACCACGTGTGGTACGACGTCAATCCATTTGTGTGTGTTACGCTCGGTGAAATAGCGGTACAGGCGTTCTTTGATGCTCCGGTTTGCTCGCTCGGCCATACCAGCGTGAAATTGGGGAGAAGTGAACATGCAAAAATGTTCAACATCTTTTGACCGAAAGTAGTCCTGAACACTTTTTGCTGTGAATTCTTTGCCTTGGTCGCTCAACACTTTCCACGGGACATATTTTGATTTTGCAAATATTTGTTCAAACGCTTCAATCATGTTCTTGCTTGTTTTTGCTTTGATCGGTTCTGCAAATAGCTGTCTGCTTAGTGTGTCAATGCAGACGAGCAAATATTTGAAGCCACGGTTGTGTCTGGAAAGACGGTCAAACATTGCCAAATCTGCCTGCCATTC
>MEIZ01000452.1:7416-18135 GCA_001723225.1 Globodera ellingtonae
TATAAATTGATATAAATTTACGTGCGCCAAGCAGCCAATATTTGGAAATATTTATTTTAGTTTTTCTTAAAGAAATTCAAAGTCATTGAATGTTATATATTTAAAAGTTTCACACACATTTTATTAACCTTATTTAATACTTAAATATGACCTTTAAGTTCATTGGTAATTTTTAAAGATTATTTTTATAATATTAGAAATAATAGTATAAATTTTGCAATTTCATTTTTACAATTGAACATGAAATCCATTAGAGTCGTAATACTACAAAAAAATAAATCAAAATAATAAAAACCAATTAAATTTTTCAAATGAGAATAATTAGGCAACGATATAAGAATGTTTCTCAAAAAATCTTTAATCAATAAAAATAAAAAAATTCTTTCTAAACACAAAGGATAGAGTTATAATAACAAAAATGTATTCATGCAAATCTTGAAATATTTAAATATAAGGTGACAAAATTCTACAATGAATAAAATAAAAAGTGAATTAGACAAGGAAAGTATTCTTTCGAAGGAAGACGAATAAACTAAAGGTTGCTGTGTAAACCAAGTTTAATAATCGATTATTTAATTAAAAGGCATTAAATTATAAACATTAAGTACAATAAAATACGTAAATTCAAAGTTTGGAAGAATAAATCCAACGACTGTTTATTATGAATATATTCGTTTCAAAGATAATATCACTGAGGAAAGTCGATTAAATCAGTAAAAATAATATTACAATAACTAAAATGTTGATCCCAATAAATTAAAAAGAATATTCAAAAATTTCACATTTTTATTTTAATATGTTAGGCATTTAAAATAAAGAAGAAATTTTGATTAAAATGAAGATATTTTTTTAGTGGCCGATGCGTTGACACAATTTATTAATTGGGTGTATATAAATGGCAACATAAATCAGCTTAAATAATTACTTATGTATTTTTGCGGACTTGATACGATTCAACAAAAGACAAATATAATAGTAAATATTTGATAAAATAATCTTAAAACCATATACTGCAGCAAGAACATTAACTAATGCATAAGCCTGGTTTTTATAAAATAAAGAAAAATTTTGGGTTATAAATAGTAGACTATTTTATAAAAAATTTACAACAAAAAGCAAAAAAAGCAAAAAAGCCAAAATATGAACGATTCTGAATGATCAGCATAACGAACATATGCTGCTTCAAAGGTTACGACAACAGCCGCACATTGTCACTATCAATAGACGAGACTGATCGTGGGGCCGCTAGACAGCGGTAATTTAATGTGTCAAAAAAATTGGTCAAAAGTTGCAAATGTGCAAACAAAAGGGTCTCTCTTGCAGGCTCAAGATGACTTTAATTTGTACTAATCAACACTCACGGAGCAAATAAAAGTAAAAATTGCTAAAAAGATTATTAGAGACCCCTACATCAAAACAATAAAAATTGATTTAAATTCTGACCCAAAGAAATTCGATGATTAAACAACATAAAAGTATTAAAACAAAAATGTCACAATATATATAAACATATATTTATGCTTTAAAGTTTTAAGAATAATTTTTTTCCATGGTATTGAAAAGAAATAAATTATGTATATTTTATATTTGTAAATAAATTGAAAATCGTACCTTGTTATTTTGTTTTAAATGATCAGTAATTTTAGCAGTTAAAGAATAATTTTATAAATTATTTTTTAATAAGTCAATCGACATTTCAAGTGCTAAGGTTTGGGCATCAAAAACCATTTTTAATTAATTGCATAGTTTTATACCTTCTTCTTTAAACATATACGAATTAAAAATTTAATCTTGAATTTATCAATAATTTATATGTTATTTTTTCCTTGCTTTGGTATGAATTTTTCAGTTTTAATTAGTGCTTTACTCCATAACTTTGTTTTAATATATTTGTTTGGGGTTTTATATAATAAATCATCAATTTGATTATTGCGTTTTATTCTTTTTCCTAAATTATTATTGATACTTTGTGTCATTTTGTCGAACGCTTTTTAATAAATTTGCTGTTTATTATCACTGTTTTTCTTGCAACTAAATCACGGTTACAGAACTTCTACTACCACCCAATAATAATTTTTTTTATATATAGATAATGCCCGTAAGCTGCAACCTATTTAAGTATGGCTCTACATATGCCAAAGGGAATTCGGCACGAGTGCGAGCTTCGAAAGCGCACAACCGCAAGAAACAACAACATTCATTAAAAAATCTTAAATAAATAATCCTTAATTTTTGTAATTAGAGCTTAATAATTTACAAACCAAAAAAGTTAGCAAACAACAATTTGGTGGGACGGCACCATGAGAGGAGGAATTACCAATAATAACATAATTGAATCATAACCAAAATAAAAGAAAGAAATTGTAAGGAGAACAAAATAAAAATTAAAACATTACCATTTAAAAATACTAATAATAAAAAATATTACAATCAGCAAACTGCTAAAAAACTTAAGTAACCAGCAAATAATTTTAATTTTTTTATTTTAAAATCTCTAAATTAACTCTAATCAGCAAAATTGAAACAGTTAATTTAAACAAAATTTACAACAATTATAAACAACCATGCAAGCGTTTCAATTGTTTTTCTTTTTCCCATGGACCCACCAAAACACAGAAAATAAAATCAATGTCATAAAATGAATTTTCTAAAATTAAAAGCTAAAACAAATAAAAACTCATAAATACTGGAAACGTTTACGTTAAATGAATAATTATTTCTTGTCATAAATAATGTAGTTTTATTAACGAACTGGCCGCTCTGAAGAAGTTCGAAGAGGACTTGAAATAACTGGTCAAAAACTGGAATAGTAAAATGAGGCCTAAAAGAATTTCATTAAATTAATAATGTGTAAATAGGCAGAGATTTAAAATTTTCTTATACAAATAAATAATATATTAGTTAAAAAAAATGGTAGCAGTCAATAAAAAACATAGTAATTATAAATGAAATTTTATTGCCGTACTTTCAAAATAATCCTGATTATTCAAATTGCATCAAAAACCGCAGTTAAAACACTTGAAATAAAATATTATTGTTTTAAATAGCATATTAGTTATAATTAGGGCTGCGATTTATATGGAAATCCATATTTTTTTTGCGCACTCGGAACAGCGTATAAATGCCAGAAATAGTGTTTTTAGCTTTGTTTGGAGCTTCTAGAGCCCATTTTATAATCCATATTTTCCATATTTTTCCATATTGCGCGATTTTTATCCATATTCCATATTTTTTCCATATTTCGCCCTTTTTTTAAAAATTCCTTAACAAAAATGCAATAAAAACGAAAAATATACCCCTAAAGATCGACTTTTTCAAAATTTTCAAAAAATACACCCCTAAGGATCGACTTTTTCAAAAAATGCACCCCTAAAAATTGACTTTTTCGTGACTAAAAATTCTCCACCATAAAATTGAAAATTTTTAAAATTCTGCTTATCTTCAAAAAATTTTTTCTGAAATGCCATTAATTTACATATAAAAATTTTAAATTTCTCTTATACAATACTTCAATTAGAAAAAACTTGCCCATTTTTTGCTATATTTGAAAAATTTTCTCCATATTTCGTCCATATTTTGAAATTTTTGTCCATATTTGGTCCATATTTTGCAATTTTTGACCCATATTTTATGGCCATATTTCGAGATTTTTTATCCATATAAATCGCAGCCCTAGTTATAATATGAAAATTTTCTAAAAAAAATCCTGAACAAAATTATCAAAAATCATACAAAAAAATTGAAGACAAGTAGTGGTTGCAAATATAGATGTTACTGTATTAACCGTAATTTTTAATAATTTTTTGTTTTGTTTATTCCATTTGTTAGTTTTGTACTTTTACAGGCTTTTGTGTAATATAATTTATATAAAATTATCTTTGATTTTATACTTCAAAAAAATTAAAGTTTCCATTGCTTTTTGAAAATTTAATTTTGTTTCTAAAGATTTTAAATAAATAATTTATAGAAACTTTATTAATTTTTTTATATTACATTATTGCGTATTGCAATACAAAATTTTAAGGAAAGAATAACTTGCAAGGGAATTTTGCATAAGGCCGGTGACTAATAGAAAGACAATTAATGATATTTCTGATCAATTATTTCAATTGCCTTAATAATTTACCGAAAAGCTTCCAAAGTTCTCTGCTGTGATCTTTTGACCGAAAATATGTTTATTTACTGTGAAAAATGACTCTGTCACCTCTGAAACGCGTTTTTCCGTTAAACAAAAAACGATCTGAAGAGTGAAAGTTTTCCGCGAATCATCGATTTTCCCTGGAGGGGAGGCGAGGGAAACGGCAGATCATTATTCATTTTTGTTCAACTAATCAATTTTTGTGTCTAGTAATAAATTGAGTTCGCTAAAATATATTAGTATTATTTTTAAAGATTTTCTTTATTCATTTTCTTAAAAAAATCACCGAATTTTTTTACTAAACCCTAAAAGACATTTAGATAAACAATTAATTTTTGTTACCATTTAAATTAATTTTTGAAATGGTTTTTCATATCAAGTAATATAAAAAACCTTGCCGGTTTCCATATAATGAAACGTCTCTTCTGAAGCAATATATTTTAAAACTTAATATTTAAAGAGTTTCGCTATAGAATAAAAGGTTAACGAATTATTTTTAATGAT
Source organism: Globodera ellingtonae (assembly GCA_001723225.1). Classification (NCBI taxonomy): domain Eukaryota; kingdom Metazoa; phylum Nematoda; class Chromadorea; order Rhabditida; family Heteroderidae; genus Globodera; species Globodera ellingtonae. The sequence continues at coordinate 12,059 of MEIZ01000452.1, forward strand.
AATGTTTATTTAACAAATTTGTTAATCCTCTAATAGTCATTTTGACTATTAGAAGCCAGATTTTAAACGCTCTTAATAGTCTTCCTCGCATTTAATTAGTTATTATTGTATATTTTTATTGCTTTACATCGGTTTTTTTAAACGAAGTAATGACGCGCTGACTTTTCAATTTTTATGTCTTCATTTAAAAGCAGTTAAAATAAAGAAATCTAAATCTAAATAAAATAAATAAATAAAAATTAAACTAATTACACTAATTGCCTTTATATGCATATAAACTAAATAAAATTTTTTTGTAAGAATTTTAAGACGAACAAAATTTTACATTAATGAATGAATAAAAAATTAACAATCTCAATGCAATTTGTTTGCATAATCCGTGAAAATTTGCTAAAAGCAAATATAATAAGTAAATCAATTGGCAATTAAATACATTTATACATAAATAATTCTATAGCAAGAAGCGCGTATAATTTTTATGAAATAAAAAAATTACTATTCTGCTAAAACAAATTCCATCAATTAAAMAATTCAAAAAAGATAATTTAAAATCTTGCGTTGCTCTTAAGCTAAACTCATCTAAGATATAAAAATTCATAAAATTAATTTACGAATTATTAAATAAAAATTAAATATTGAATCAGCTTAGTTATAAATGCTTAGAGGAAAAATTGCAAGCTGAAAATTTATTAAATTTATTTTTTAAACAAGAGCAACTAGCGCTAAATTTAATGAGACATAATAAAAAGTCTAAAACTTACACTCCAAGCCGCGCGAAGCGGAAGTGAACTAAAAATGTTGAACCGCACTACTATTTCGCTCTCTAATTTGGCTCCTACGCCACTTTTTGAATTAAATTAATACAAAATAATTAAGCAAAAAAAAAAAATTAAAAGTTTTAAATTGAAATCCAGTCGACTGCTTCAATCCGCTAACTAGTTCTTCATGTTAAATTCGATAAAAATGTATAAAAACTTTATTTAATGCTCAATCAAGGAAAATAATCATTTTCTCGCCCGGGATTCAATAAAGTATAATAACTTAGTTAAAGTATGCAAATGCAAAAAAATGGTTTATTTCAAAAATCTTCCAATTAAAACCAAATTATTTGTATATTAATTTAAATAATAAATAAACGATATTCAAAAAGTAATTAAATAAAAAAATATAATCAAAGGTGTTAGGCGTGACGCCATAAAGAACACCGGCCATGACTCGGAACAACAAAACTAATTTGTCAATTACTTTAATTAATACAATAGCTAATTTTTTATATATTTATCTTTAGTAGTATTAAATTTTTTTCTTCATATATTTCTTTCATTATTGAACAGTTTACTGGCCAGGCGTGCTCACGGATATCCGGATATCCGCGGATATATCCGGATATGGACGGATAACGGATATGGTTTTTTGGATATATCCGGATACGGACGGATAACGGATATGGTTTTTTGGAACGTCACGGAATTTCCTTTAAAAATATCATTTTTCGAACTTTGGAGCCATCTTTGTGGTTTTTAAATATTGCGGATATCCGCGGATATCCGCGGACGGATATGGGATTTTGGAACGTCACGGATACGGACGGATAACGGATATGGGCTTTTGAGGACGGACGGATACGGACGGATAACGGAAATGGGTTTTTGAGGACGGACGGATACGGATACGAAAATTCGTATCCGTGAGCACGTGGTACTGGCTCTCAGCTGAGACGTTTCCGTCTTCGTAATAGCTGAGCGAGACCGCAGACGAGTGATCCATCAGCTGTGTCAGTGGTCTGATTTTATGCGGTTATTTTATGCAATGTTGTCGTAAAACGTGTGCCAAGAAGCGGGCCGATTGTTCTTAAAAGCATATTATAGCATCCTTGTTTTTTAGATTATTAATATTTTATTTAGATAAATTTATATTTATTATAGTCTTGAATATGGCTCACATCTATCCATCTAATATGTGCATTGAAGGTTTTTTCCGGTTTAAATTTGTCTTTTAAATATATTTATAGGCTTTATTATATCTGACAAAAAAATCATTTAAATTTTAAATAAAAAAATTGATTTTCAGTGGTTAATTTTAATCAGAATTATTTGACGAAAATTATTTGTCTATAAACAATTTATGTCGTTTTTGATCATTGGATATTTGAGATTTTGTTATTTGAAATTTAATTTTAGTCTTTTAATTTTCATTCCAGGGCCCATTTCCGAAGGATAATGTCGGGCAAACTCTAAGTATTTCAATTTCTTCGTAACTTTTGACATTGACACTTTTATCAATCTGTTTAATGCCTCCTCTTTGCATTTTAAGCTCAATTCAAATCGTTTTTAAGTGTTGTTAGTTTCAAAATATATTTTATTTTTGTTAATCTATCTCATAATTTATTTGCACGAGTAGTACTCAAAGAACAGCCTCAATCGAACATTGTGAAGATGATAATTATTTCAATAACAAACGGCTATTTAACTGCTTTAAAATTATAAAAATAAAGATTATTATCAAAAATAAATAATGTTAAATAAATTGAATCATAAATTTAAAATAATAAAATTTCAAATAATACCTTGGCAATATAGCAGTATTAAACAATAAAAGTCTACAATTTTTGCATTTTTAAGCTAAAATTGATATTGCAAAGTAAAATAAAAAATGAAAACTGTTGCTGCCAACTTTGATTCCTATCGTTATGGAGCCGGCACTGGGGTTGTACAATTTTCGCAAAATGACGCCGGGCAATTTCAACGGTCGTAGAATAAATGTAATTTTACTTAATTCATCCAGCCAAAAGCCTGTAAACGATTTCTAAACAAAATTATAATTGAGACAAATATTGGTAAAAGCTATATTCATTTACGATAAATGCCGGGCATATAATTTCTTAAGTCGAAAGTCGACGTCGGTAAAAAATGTTTGTAAATTTTAAAATTGAGAAGTTTGTCAATTTGAATAAATCTAAAAAGCAAATGAAACCCAGGTTTTAACACTATACAAAAGTACAGGAAACCATTTACATTTAATTTATTAGCTCATGCTATCTTTTAATGGGCAATTTGAATAAATATTAAATTTTTGCAAATGGATCGATTTATCTTCCGACTAGTGATCGGACCGATCGAGATTCTCGATCGAAATCTCGGTAAATCTCGACGAGATTTTTTCGAGATTCTCGATCGAAATCTCGATCGAAAAATTTTGGCTTGAACGAGATTTTTCGAGATTCTCGATCGAAATCTCTTAATTTTGAAGCAATTTTCTTAACGAACATTGCTAAAATCTTCAAAAAAAATTTCCGGCGGCGCCTATCGGCACCGCCGACTCCTCCCATTCCTAAAAAGCTTCTAAAAACACATTTTTTAAACTTTTTGATTGCAAATCCCAACAAAATTTCTAATATTCTCTCGCGCCAATCCCCCCTCCTCTCAACTTTTTTTTAAAAAAATTGCTGATCAAAATTTGCTCAGAAAGGCAAAACTTTGCCACAACAAGTTTTGGAGAAGTTTTCGCCTTCCGAGAAATTTTGATGATTTCGATTATTCTGAGTTATTGGGCAGAGTCAAACATGACGAGACCTCCATCAAATTTTTTTTCAGAAATTACAAAATTCCCGTTCACTTTCGAGCTTTTTAAAGACGATGAACGGATTTAAAAATGCTTGTCTAGTGAAGACATTGCTGAATTTTTTATTACTAAAATCCTGAAATTTTTATTTTAAAAAATCCTGAGATTTTTATTTAAAAAATTTTATGAACAGATTTTCTTCAACCCCAACCCCCGACCCCGACAATTTGGTCGTCCCCGACCCCCGACATGGCCAACCCCGGTCTCCCCGACCCCCGACTTTCCCGCCCCGAGGGGTCGGGGAGGAACCCTATTTTAAGGACTGCTGGAGAATTGATGTTAAAAAATGTCATTGTTTTTAAGGGATGGGGGCGCGAACATTGGAAAAGCAAACTGAGTTTTGAAAACAAATTGCAATATTAAAATCTCGAAAAATCTCGTTAAATTTTTCGAGATTCGAGATTTATCGGGATTCTCGATCGAAATCTCAATCGAAGAAATTTTTTCGAGATCTTCGAGACTCAAGATGAATAAATTTGATAAAATTTGCACATACCAACAAGTAATTTAGAAGTATTCCAAAAATCTTTTAATATTTAATGAAGAAAATGAATGCAAATTTTAAAGATAAATAATTTTGCGAAACTAATAGCCCAACTRAATTACCTGTATAGAATGCTAAATTAAAATATATTAAAAATTATAAATCTTAATTTAATAAAAAGCTTTTACAAAAAAATTATTCAATACAAACCTATTAAATCAATTACAATAATAACTAAAATTAATCAAATTTCGGAAAATTGTAAATAATGACAAAAAAAAATTAAAGAAATAATTTGACTAACAAAGTGGTTAGAAATATCTTGTAATTATAAAAATGACGAACATCTATTTACAAAACAACAATGGATTGATACTTAAGAATAGGCATATAAAATATAATGCTATGTACACATTTTATAATGCTAAATGAGTCTGTCTTTGAACGGCATAAAGAATTGTGACATTAACTTTAGTAAAATTAATGTATTTTAAACAAAATTTCTACATAAATTTTTTAAAATTAAATTTTAAAAAATAATTGATTTGAAAATGCATGATCCTATTAAAAAATGTTTGCAAAGTGCAAAATATATTTCTTTTATTTTAAATTAACATCATTTGGAAGATGGGCCGAAAAAATGGAAATCTCCCGCATTTGTGATGGATTTATTAAGTGTCCCAGACGCATGCTAAATATTATGCAATACGTCACAATGCTAATCTGGAGCATTTGCAGGAATATGAAAAATGATAAAATTAAAAAAAAGTTTTTTTAAAACAAATTGGAATACAAGTCAAAGATAAAAGCCTCTCGGAGTACTGAAAAGCAGCAAAAAATTCTTTGTGAACAAAAAGATAAGCGAAGCTTCAAAAATTCAATATTCAAAATCACTATTAAACTAAAAAACCGTATTAAGGTAATTGGAATACTTATAATTGCCTAAGGAATTTTTAAAAGTAAATAAAAATTTTAATAAAGGAATAAAAATTGGTTTATTGTTGATTCGTTTCAAAACAAAACACCAATGCAATAAAAAAATAAATATGCGGAAAAGTGCGCTTTTCGATTATTGTCCATCATCCCTTACCTTTTGGATTCTCAAAAGTTATTATAATACGAAGATGCTAACCCCAATAAATATTACATATCAAAGAAAACTAAGTTAAAATAAATTGCGTAAATTTATAATATAATAATAATAATTAATAATAAATGTAATATAAATTTAAAAAATTTATTTTATTTCGAAATCAATCGCGCGTTAAAAACCTAACCATGCAAGAAATATAAATAATCATAAGTTACGCAAAATAGATGACTATTTTTTTAAATTTAACCACAAAACTTTAAAAAATAAAACTAAATTTTTGCTTTACAAAATATAGTTTGACGAGAGTTGGCGTCTTCCTCCCTAATAACAAAGCTGACAAATTGATTGGCGTGACGGATGAGCGAAAGACTAAATCAAAATAGTTTTAAATAAGCGTTTCCATTCGTAAAAACTTGCATTTATTGATCTTCATCGCGGGTTAGTTTAAAAAAAAGGGGAAATAAAGGAAAAACACACAAAAATACAAAGTTTAATCTAGTTGGACAACGCACAATCATATATCGGAACAATGATTCTATATTTAAAAAACATTCTCATAAAATTGATAAAAATTACTAATATAATTATTAACCGCACTCAGGATAGGTATGCATCTCTAAAAGATATAAAAAAGTTAATAAATAAACAAAAATCTCAAAAAAACAAACAAAAAAGAATGAATAAAAAAATCTGAAAACTCGCGAGCTCGCTGTGTGCTAAACTACTATATATCTACGCTCAGCTGCCAGTTGCAAACCGCAGCAGAAGATTTGTGGAACCTCCCATCACAATATAACCAAATACAATAATTTAAAAATTATTATAATTAATATCAAACTGAATTAAAAATAAATAATAACCGTAAATAACCAACGCAGA